>JAXCGZ010022787.1:112500-127500 GCA_037179515.1 Halocaridina rubra | reverse complement strand
TGAAACATTCAGAGAGCAAATAAGATCTTTGGAGGAAGCAAATAAAGCACAAGGGCAGGAGAGAAGGGAACTAGAAAAAAGAATAAAGAAGCTGGAAGGGGAAAAGAGTCAACTAGAATCTAGAATTTCTAAACAAGAAGATAAAAACAAACAGCTGAATGACAACCTAAAGGAATTAAATGTTAGTTCACTGCTCTCTTCTGAGAGAGACGAGATTGCTGCTTGGAATGTCCAGATTAAGGAAAACATTGAACAGTTCAGAAAAGAGTTCCAGGAGCTGAATATGGAAAATGATGCCATGAAATGTGGCAGTAAAAGAGGCTGTAAAGGTGGTGGCAGTGGAAAACATACAAACAGTTGACTATAAAGAGACAGTAATCGAAAAAATGAAAGACGTTGTGATGGAAAGGGCAAACCCACTCATCAGACAGGCACTTGATAAGGAGAAGACAGTGGTAATCTCAGGCATAAGCGAATCCCAGGAGCTAACATGGCAGGGGAGACTTGAAGAAAATAAAGCTAGGGTTGTAGACCTGATAAGAAAGCTTGGAGTAGTTTGTGGTCCTGAGGATATTGTAAATATACACCAACTAGGTAAATATTCGAGGGAAGGAAAGCCGAGACCAACAAAAGTAACCTTTGAGAGAGGGGAAACATGTAGGGAAATATTGTTGAGAAAAAAAAGTCTAAAAGACCTTCAAGAATTCAAAGAAGTGTTCATTAGACGATACAGAACACAGGAAGAGATGGGAAAGATCAAAAACTTGTTGCAAGAGGCAAGAAGGTTAAATGAGGAAAGAAATGAAGAACAGAAGAAAAATTTTCATTTCAGAGTTCTTCCAGACAAAGGGGAGATAAAGAAGATAATGACAGGAGATCAGGTGATGGGGTCTCATTAAGATTGTTATACACAAATGCTGATGGATTAGCTGGTAAGGCAGTAGAATTAAAAGATAGGATTCACAACAGTAAGGCAAATATAGTAGCAATTACAGAGACTAAGTTGAGTGAGGACATAAACAGTGTCACAGTTTTTCCTAAGGGCTTCAGAATACTAAGGGTTGAAAGATCTGAGAGGACTGGTGGAGGGATAGCACTGCTCACAAGTGAAAGGATACAAGTTGAAGAAATAAACTTGGCTATAGAAAGTGAGTTCAAGGAATTTCTTGTTGCTTGCATAAATACTGGGTCAGAGAGCATTATAATAACTGTTGTATACAACCCACCAAGGAACCAAAATAGGCTTGAAATTTATGAGGAAAGTCATATAGGTACTATTGAAGTCATAAACCCAGTTGTTAACATGGCACGGGAAAAAAAATGTAGGCTTTTGAGCATGGGAGACTTTAATCATAAAGAGATAGATTGGATAAATCTTGACCCACACAGTGGTGAGGACTCATTCGGGGCAAGATTCCTAGATTGCGTACAAGGGAATTTCCTACACCAACATGTAATGGAACCAACAAGGGCCAGGGGTGGGGATGAGCCATCACTACTTGATCTAGTGTTCACAGATAATGTGTTGGATATTGAAAAAATTGAGTATGAACCACCAATTGGGAAGAGTGACCACTGTGTTGTTGATGGAGTATATCATTGAAGATATTCTTCCTGAGAGTAGAGGCACTGAGGACATGAGGAGGAACTATCCGAAAGGAGATTACATCAAAATGAATGAGCCTTTTACAGTTAATGACTGGAGAACCTTATTTTACAACAAATCTGTGCAAGAAATGTATGACATCGTTTGTGAGAAATATGGAGAGATAGTAGATTGCTGCATACCTGTCACCAAAGTAGGTGTAATTCATGCCCGAGAGAAATGGTTCGATAATGGGTGTAAAAGAGCTAAGGAGTGGAGAGACAAATGCTGGAAAAGGTATAGGAGGAGAAAAAACATAAATGCCTGGCAAACCTACAAAAGAGCAAGAAATGACTACCTAAGTAAAAGGAGAGAGACTATGAGAGGGACATCACCAGGAAGGCTAAAGAAAATCCCAAGCTTTTCCACAGCTTTATCAGAGGAAAACTGAAGGTAAAAGAACAGGTTTTAAGGCTAAAAAGAGCTGATGGAAGCATCACTGAGACGGATGAAGAGATCTGCAAAGAATTGAACAAGGAGTTTCAGTTAGTATTTACAGTAGAAAATACCCCACCCCCTCAGATTGCAGTGATAGAAGCTCAAGGGCCGGTATTAGAGAACATCAACCTTACAGCCACAGAGGTATGCAAAGCGCTGATGGATTTAGATGTTCATAAAGCTACAGGTCCTGATGACATATCCCCTCATGTGCTTAAAAAATGTGCAAACTCAATATCAGTGGCACTAAGTATCATATTTAAAAAGTCACTGGAGTCAGGGGAGATTCCAAGATGCTGGAAACAAGCAAATGTGATACCTATCTTCAAAAAGGGAAGGAGGGATACGGCTCTGAACTATAGACCAGTTTCCTTGACCAGCATAGTTTGCAAAGTTATGGAGAAACTACTAAGGAAACATATCTCTCTTCACTTGGAAGCCTTCAACTTTTTGTCAGTGAGGCAACATGGCTTCAGAGAAGGTAGATCAACAGTAACAAACTTATTAGAATTTTATGATGAGGTAAGCCGAATCTTACAGTAAAGAGAGGGCTGGGCAGATTGCATATTCCTAGACTTCCAGAAAGCGTTTGACACTGTTCCACATGGGAGACATTAGGAAGCTGCAATCAATGGTTAGAATAGGTGGAAATGTTTTGGAATGGATAAAAACTTACTTAGAAGGAAGGGAACAGAGGGTTAGAGTAAGACACTCAGTGTCTGAATGGAGAAGAGTTAGTAGTGGAGTTCCACAGGGTTCAGTTTTAGGGCCACTTTTGTTCCTTGTATATGTAAATGACTTACCAGAGTCTGTAAATTCATTCACGAATATGTTTGCAGATGATGCAAAGATTGTGAAGAAAGTAAAGAACGAGAACAATGGTAGAGAACTTCAGGAGGATCTAAATAATCTGCATGAGTGGTCAGAAAAGTGGCTAATGAAATTCAATACTTCAAAATGTAAGGTAATGAGAATGGGTACAAGTGCAAGAAGGCCCAAGCTTGACTACTCGGTGGCTGGAGTACAACTTCAAGAGACAGAAAATGAGAGAGATCTAGGAGTAAACATACTGGCAGATTTGTCTCCAGAAATACATATAAATGGCATAGTAAGGGCAGCATATGCATTCTTATCAAATGTAAGGGAGCCTTCAGGCACATGGATAAGGAAATGTTCAGAAAAATTTATGTAACCTATGTGATGCCAAAACTCGAATATGCAGCCCCCTTTTGGAATCCGCACTTGAAAAAGCACATAGCTAAGCTTGAAAAAGTTCAAAGACATGCCACGAAACTGGTGCCAAAAATACGCAATCTCAGTTATGATGAGAGGCAGAGGGAATTAGACTTACTATCACTCGAAGCTAGAAGATTGAGGGGGGATATGGTGACATTCTTTAAATTCCTTCATGGTTATGATAGAGTGGATAGGGATCGATATTTTGATATGGCTGGCTCTAGATCTAGAGGTCATAGTTTGAAGCTTCGTAAGAAAACTTCTTTGCAGGATGTGAGGAAATACTTTTTCAGTGTAAGAGTAGCTGATAATTGGAATTCGCTAAGCGAGCAGGTAGTTAATGCTATCTCAATCCATAGTTTTAAGGACAGGTATGATAAGTATCACTAAGTATAAAATGGAACCGATCAGGAGACGGGAAGATACGAGCTTTGGGCTCTTTCCCGTAAACACAATTAGGTAATCACAATTAGGTAATCACACCAGACACTTTCTTCCAGTTCTTCCATCCCGCTTGTATTTTGTGGGTTTTTTCCGACTCTAGGTCACCATTCTCTGCTACTGTTGATTCCAAATACTTGAACTTTTCAACTCTTTTCAACACCTCCCCCTGCAAATTGACCTCTCCATCCTTATCATCTCTCAACCTCATGTACTCTGTCTTATTCCTGCTGATTTTCAGTCCTTTATCCTCCATCACTCTTCTCCACTCCTCAAGCTTCTCCTCTACTACCTCTCGTCTGTTGCTACACAGTACAGTGTCATCTGCAATGAGCATACACCATGATGACTGATCTCTAATACCCTGGGTTACTACATCCATGACTAGATCAAATATATATGGACTCAAAGCAGACCCTTGATGCAAACCAACATTTACTGAGAGGCTTTTCGTAAAGCCCCCACTGCTCTTAACATATGCCTCTGCCCTCTCATGCATATTTTGGATGATTCTTACATGTTTCTCGGGAACTCCCTTTTCTCTAATACACATCCACACCTCTTGACGTGGTACTCAATCATATGCCTTTTCCATGTCAATAAAGACCACATGCAGTCCTTTCTTTTTCTCCTGATACATCAATTGTCGTCTCCTCTCTGATTATCCTCTCTATGATTTTCTCCCATATCTTCATAGTATGACTTTACAACTTTATACCTCTGTAGTTTCCACACTCTTGAATGTCTCCCTTTCCTTTATAGATTGGGATGATTAGGCTTCCTCTCCACTCCTCTGATATTTTTTCCTGACTAAAGATCTTTTGTATTAAGTCCCACAAGATATCTATGCCTTCCTCTCCAAGACTCTTCCATACCTCCACTGGCATCTTATCAGGTCCTGCTGCCTTTCCATTCTTCATTTTCCTTACTGCCCGCTCTACCTCTCCTCTAGTCACTGTAGTTGTAACTGCTTCATTTGGAAGTCCATCTTCAAATACTGCTCTTGGGTTCTCTTCGTTTAGTAATCCTTCAAAATAAGTTTTCCATCTGCTTTTTATTTCATCATATTCTTCTAGAACTACTCCATGGTCATCCTTTATTTGTCTAACTTGGGTCAAGTCCTTGGATGCAGCATCTCGGGCCTTGGCAATTCGCAGTATTTTTTTCTCTCCTTCTGGTGTTTCCACTTCTTCATAGACTTTATTCAATGTCTCTGCCTTTGTTTTTGCTACTGCTCTTCTTGCCTCCTTCTTTGCCTGCTTGTACTCTTCTTTATCTTGCTCCAGTCCTGATAAATCTGCCTTTTTCTTAGATTCTTTCTTGTTCTTCACCCATTCTTGCACATCCTCATTCTACCACCATGACTTTTTATCATTTGGGGATTTCCTCCCTGATGACTTTCCAAGCACCTACTCACCAACCCTCAATATCACCTTACTTATTCTCTGTCCACCATTCTTGTACATCCTCATGCAACCTTATCGCTTCCAACACTCTTCCCCTAAACATAGCTCTAAGCTCTGCATCTTTCAATTTCCACCACTTTATCTTTGTGTGCATCCTCGTCTTCTAACTTTTCCTACATATCCTGAGCCTGCAATCAGTTACTACTATCCTATGTTGCACTTCTACACTCTCCCCATTTATTACTTTACAGTTGCTAATATCCTTCAGATGGTCTCTCCTACACAACAATAAATCTATCTGGCTCTCCCTCCCACCACTACTGCATGTAATCAATCTGTTTTCCTTTTTCTCAAAGAATGTGTTGACCAATGCCAGATCAAATGCCACTGTAAAATCAATCACTTTCTATCCCCCCTCATTTCTCTCGCCCACCCCCCAGCCCCCATGAACTCTACCTATCCCAACCCTCCCAATTCCCAAGTTTCCATTTAGATCTCCTCCCAAAATTACCCTCTCCCTTATAGGAATTTTTCTAAGCTCCTGGTCCATCTCCTCCCAAAATACATCCTTCTCCACCTCTGTACAACCAGTTTGTGGGGCATAGGCACATACGACATTGACTACCGTTTCTCCCAATCCCAGCTTTAAACTCATTATTCTATGACTCTTCCTATTCACACCAAGTAATCTTTCCTTCAGGTCTTTGGATAGTATTATTCCTACACCATTCCTCCCTCCCTCATTTGCTCCACTATAGAATAATTTTCAACCCTCACCCAGTTCCCTAGCCTTATTTCCTTTCCACCTGGTGTCCTGCACACACAGCACTCCAATTCTCCTCATATCCATCAGGTCCACCAATTCTCGCCCCTTCTTAGTTATCGTCCCCACATTGAGAATGTCCACCCGCAGCACCTCATCTGACACTCTCCCTCGAGCTTGCCTCTTTAACCCAGCTCCCCCATGACTGGGTAGCCCTTGCTGTCTTTCCGGAGTGGTCAGGGGTAGCCCCAACGCGTCGTCTATGTAAGTAGGATATCCGAGTCAAGAAACACGCATTCACAACGATCCATACGTACCTCAACTACACTTCGTAGCTCCTTGGGGATAAAGAGTTGCCACATTTCCCCCCTACCTCCCTGGTTGGTCACCTACAAGGTAGACGTCAAAGATATTTTGCAGTGAGGTCAGGCAGCCCCATCATATGGCAAGTTTCTTCATACCCATGCATCACAGCTCGCTGAGCTACCAGATACGAGAAATCTCTTTGGACATTGTCACCTATGCTCAGTCTTCCTTCACTCACTCCTATCTATTGCACACTTCCTTCCCTGCTCCACTGACATCGTGCATTCAGGACCCTTTTCACTCCATCCATTCATCTCATTCTAGGTCTACTTCTTGATCTAACTCCAACCATTTCTGCACTGCAGACTTTCTTCGCTATTCGTTTTCATCACTCATCCTTTCAATGTGTCCCCAATTCAATACTCTCTAATTTAACCTATCCAACAACTTCCTTTCAACACTTGTTTGCTGCCTGACATCTTTATTTATTGCTCTATCTATTCTAGGTACACAACACACTTCTCAAGCACCAACTCTCCTTTACATTCAACTTGCTCCTTTCATCCTCTCTGGCATTCCAAGTGTCGGCTCCATACAAAGCTGTCAGCACAAGCACATCATCATATATCCTTTTCGTTGAATTAATTCCCAAATATCTATTTCCCATTATGCATTTCAACCTTTCTAGACATTTAATCACTTCCTTCACTTGATGACTTATCTCTGCACCCACTCATCCACTATTTGATACATGCGACCCCAGATACTTCAAACTCTCAATTTCTTCAAGCAACTCTCCATTCACTCCCACATTTAATTGGCCAACATTAACACTCCTTGTGCATCTCATGACTTTACTTTTACCTATTTTCACCCGCAACTTCCATATTTTACATACACTATCAAACTCAGTCTCCAAATGATTCAGTTCATTCTCAGTATCAGCCACCAGTGCAGTATCGTCTGAATATAGCAAATGATTCAATATCCACAACCTTCCATCCTCACCCACTATTTCCAAGCCTTTGTCTAATACTCTTTCATTTACCTTCAATACCACTCCATCCATAAACACATTAAGCAACAACGGCGACATTACACAACCTTGACATAACCCTACATTCACTTCAAACCAGTCACTCATGCCATTCCTAACTCTCACATAAGCTTTAATATTCATGCAAAAACTCTTCACCGCAATCAACAAACTTCATCTTATTTCATACAGTCGCAATACAATCCCCAACCTCACTCTATCTACCTGCTATGTGATTTCTCTAGGTCCACAACAACCTAAAAAGTGTCCCTACCTACGTTTCTCCAAGAACTTATCACACATCTGTCTTACCCTAAGTACCTGATCCACACATTCTCTTCCTCTCCTGGACCCACACTGTTCTTATATATATATATATATATATATATATATATATATATATATATATATATATATATATATATATATATATATATATATATATATATATATATATATATATATATATATATATATATATATAACTATTCTAAGACCTAGCTGTATGGATGAGTGTCTTAGAGTCTTTTTTATGTGTATCGATGCAGAGTCTCCTATGACTAGGATCTTGCTATGGTATGCCTTTGGACGGGTTGTTGTACATAAGACAAAAATATATCTGGTATATATCTACCCACGTGTGAAAGGAAGTATTTATGGAGATTTCAGTTGATTAATTCCTTAATTCCTCTGTCAGAGAAACACTGTCTATTGAGACAGTTTTTAGTCCAGCAATTTAACAGTTCAGCAGTGACAGAGCCATCTGGACATGAAGTCAGGTCTCTAACTTTGATATTTTCTTTTTTTTCTCCTCAATAAAAAACCAGCCTATGTCACTTAACCTACTTGAAAATGCTAGGGAAAGACGTGACATTATTCAGCTAGTTTTACAAAAATATTATTACTAAGAACCCTCTCCCGACTTTAGTTTACCAACTCAGGTGGAATGGCTTCACAGATAAAAAAAATAAAACTTATTTAAAAGTAATCTGATACTTGGCAAGAAGATGAATGTCTTTTCATTCACAAAGTTCCAGAGCAGAGTAGTGATCATTAGTTATCAAACTTTAGGAACTTAAATGAGTAATGTAGGTTTGCTTAGAGAAATGGGGTCACGTTATTTATATCTTATTCAGAGAAATAGTTCCATTATTTGCTTACACTAAAATTCCTATTTCTACTAATATAGAAACTGAAGCAAAATGGATATCGTTTCAGTTTGCCAATTGATCTCTATTTTTTTTATTTGACGTTCTACACTCAATGTATTTTCAAAATCTGCTTTTAAAATCTCTTTATTCGATGTCTAAAGAATTTATATTTTGTAATCTATTGTGAGACCTTGCTCTACCACTCCTCACTTAGTGAGAACAGCTCCTTAAAAATGTGACCGCAAGCCAAAATCTTATATTCAAGGACTGCTAAGTATAATTTTCTTTGTTAAGGTTTGCACTACATCAACACCGTAGGATAAGGTCAAACTATAAGGTTATAAATCTAAAGTAAATAGATTTCGTACATGTAATTTTTGAGAGAAAAATGTGAAAATATTTTTGAATGAAAAAAAAATAAATAAATAAATAAATAAATATATATATATATATATATATATATATATATATATATATATATATATATATATATATATATATATATATATATATATATATATATATATATATATATGAATCACATCTTACCCCTGACCGGGACTCGTACCTAAGACACAATTACTGTGCCAAGGCACTTCTCCTTTGCCTTTTCTTCACAACCTTCATCTGCTACTCATAATCAATCTCGTATCACTCTTTCTTCTACTCTTAACTCCGATTTGCAGAGAGTATCTGAGTTTGGCACTTAAAATTTAGTTAAATTCAATGCCTCCCAGACACAGTTTCTGGCTATCTCTTTATCTTCTTCTCCTCCTGATAACCCTATTGTTTTCGAAACTATTGAAATTTACCCTCTTAACTTTATCAACATACTAAGAATCCATATAGCCTCTAACTTGTCTTGGAGGAATCACATAATCCAAATTTCTAAATCTTCATCCAAAAAATTGGGGGTTTTGTTTAGTTTTCGTCATTACTTTTCCTCTTTGCAGTTACTTAAAATTTACAAAGGTCTTATCCGTCCCTTTTTAGAATGCTGCTCACACATCTGGGGTGCTTCTTCCTTTACTTACCTTCTTGATAGGGTTGAATCTAAGGCAGTCAGACTCATTAATGATCCTTCTCTTACTTTTAACCTGAATTCTCTCTCTCTTCGCCATAAGGTATCTTCTCTTTCGCTTTTCTATCGCTACTACTTCAATCGCTGCTCTGATGAATTGAAGAGTTGCATCCCTCCCCCACTGCCGAGGCCGTGTAGCACTCGCTAAGCGGCCTCATCTCACAGGCACTGTATGGAGATTAGTAGCTCGCGGATTGGTCTGTGCAGCGACTACTTCTTCACATCTACCTCCAGACTCTGGAACTCTCTTCCTCCTTCTGTCTTTCCTAATTCTTATGACCTTTCGGTTTTACGTCACGAAGTCCCTTTTTTACTAAGGACTAGGACGGTTGCCTTATTACGAAGGACTTGTTTTGGCAAATGTAGTCGTTACTGTGAGTGTATGCCCTTACTAACCTCAGTCCGTGACGGGGCACGAACCTCGACCAGCCGCCTCAGAGACGCAGGTGCTACCATTTTGCCACGGAGACTACCTTTCATCCTCCAAAAAGCAGATCTATCGTCATCTCTGAGCCTAGTCCTCCATATTTGTAGGTCCACTGTACTTTGACTGTTTTTTTCTGTCTGTCGTCTTCCTTTGTGTGACATTGACTCATCTCTGCCTTGTCCTTAACCTTTTTCTGTTCCTTCGTCTTGATGTTTTTTCGTGCCCGGGCCTTTATTGATGAGGACAGTTTCTGCCTGTCCCGGTCTCACACTCATAAAAAAGTGTAAAATATGTTTCATGTTTTCACATATGTTAATATATTCATTTGATCATTATTAATGCCTATATAACTGGGATCTGAATGAAATGCAAAAAAAAAAAAGCCGCGAATGAGGTTAGGAGAAGCCATAATATGATCAAAATGGCATTCAGATAGAATGTGTTCATTCCTAGTTTAGAAGTTAAGCTGTAAGGTTTGCACCTCCTTTGACCTTCAGTGGTGTGGTTGATAGCCCCATGGCACAGTAATTACGTGTCTTTGGTTCAGTTCCGGTCAGGGGTAAAGTATGAATAAGGTTGTCAAATATGTTAATGTTTTTGTATGATTATATACATATATATATATATATATATATATATATATATATATATATATATATATATATATATATATATATATATATATATATATATATATATATATATATATATATATATATATATATATATATATATATATATATATATATATATATATATATATATATATATATATATATATATATATATATATATATATATATATATATATATATATATATATATATATATATATATATATATATATATATATATATATATATATATATATATATATATATATATATATATATATATATATATATATATATATATATATATATATATATATATATATATATATATATATATATATATATATATATATATATATATATATATATATATATATATATATATATATATATATATATATATATATATATATATATATATATATATATATATATATATATATATATATATATATATATATATATATATATATATATATATATATATATATATATATATATATATATATATATATATATATATATATATATATATATATATATATATATATATATATATATATATATATATATATATATATATATATATATATATATATATATATATATATATAAATAAATTATCAAATAAACATTCTAACTGAATGCCGCTATGTTCATATTACAGATTCCTCAACCTCACTCATGGCTTCATTTTATCATTTGATTCAAATCCCAATCTCATTCGGGCTTATGAATACTAAGTCAAGTACAGCAGATATAAGCTATAAGGTTGGATTCCTTTTAACCTTCTGTGGTGTAGTGTTAGAGCCTTGACTTAGTATTCATAAGTCCTAGGTTCGAGTCCCGGTCGGGGTAAAAAATTATTCATATATATATATATATATATATATATATATATATATATATATATATATATATATATATATATATATATATATATATATATATGAATATTATTCATTTACATTTAATAATGCTTCCTAATTCTGCTCTCAAGTACTTTTTTTTCTTTTTTTATGAGTGTGACACCTGACAGGCAAGAAAACTGCCCTCATCAGTAAAGGCATGGGTACCAAGAAAACATTATCATGCAAGAAAAAAAAGAAGTTACGGAGAAGACAGAGACAAGGTAATGATAGACTCAAAGGAAGAGGACAAACTGAAACATTAGTCAAAGTACTGAGGATCTAGAGATATGGCAGGATTAGGCAGTGAGGTGACGATGGATCCGCATTTGGAGTAGTATAGATTATAAGAATTAGGAAAGACAGTAGGAAGGAGAGAGTTTACAAGAGTCTGGAGGTAGATGGAAAGAAGAGGTGGCTGCAACGACCATTCCATGAGCTACAATTCTCCATACAGTATCTGTGAGACGAAATCAAGATACTGTACATTTTCTAACTTACAGTTTAACATTTTCCCACGGAGGTAATGCAGTGCAAACCGAAACAAAGAAAAATACATTTTGCAGTCCTTGACCGGACGACTTAAGCACTTCCACATGGAGAGTAATATTAAGGAGTCAAAACAAATTGATTTTGAGATTTACTTCGAGCTAAGATTTTTATTTTTCCTTCTGTATTTTCCTTTGACAAGTCAAGAACTAAGCAAGGATTACATAAGATTAATGTTGTCTGACAGTTAACCCAAGTTCTACGATAAAAATAGAAAATAACTTTAGCTGTAGGTAATGCTTAAGTCTACACATATATTGCCACTTCAAATATACTAAATGCTTGACTTTATTAGTTAGCATTTGAGTAAAAATTCATGATAAAATATTGAATATGTTCAGCTATTTTTAGCAGCTAGATTTTTGTAGTTTTGAATACTCAAAGAGAAAATACGTATTCAAGCCGAAAGAGACAAAAAAAGATTTTAATAACAATCCTTTTTCTTATTGATGCCGATTTATTATAATTTACAATTATATGTTTAATTTTTTTTGCATCGTAATAGTTGTGTGACTGAGTATCTGATCTCTGCAGGAAATTGCTTTTGAAGCTTGATACACGTGGGCAGAGAAAGGAGATCCATTTATCTTCCGACTCAGAGATTTCGTTGATTTATATGAAATGGCTGCCAAGGATAACGCCTCTGAAATCAGCTCAATATGCACACTTATTTCCTTCAGCTCATTTTAGATGCATCGTCACACTTTAATTAAAGTAAAGCTTTATAAGTAGCCAAACAACACGTGCAGAGTACATTTGCTATTGTTAAATCCTTCATAATATTGTTATACATAGAATTCATTATGCTGTTAATTAATGGACAAAAAAAAAAATTTCTGATGATAACAAAGAAATGAGAAGTGTTGGGAGGAAAACATTTTTTCCTTAGTGTGTCTTGGGTGTCTTCAGAGATGACTAAATACAATAGAGAGAAAAACTCCTCTTGCATATGCTGCCCATATCGTAGGAGATGACTGTGATAAAGAAAGGATCGGCGAGACTCCCTTTCTCTGAAACGCTTTACTTGCTGCCAAACGACCGTTATGCCAGGATGTGGCTAAGGGAGATTAAGGGCCTACACCCTTTGTCCATTCGGTACTATTACTACTCATACAACCTTTTTATAATGAAGGCATCACCGTAAGCCTGAGAAATAACCTGCATATTTATTGATTGTAAAGGTTCCCTGGTAGCAGCAGCAGCAACAGCAGCAGCAGTAGCAACAACAACACCAGTAGTAGTAGTAGTAGTAGTAGTAGCAGTCGAGGTGGTAGTAGTAGTAGTAGTGTTTTCAATCATATCACCATGTCTTGCTGGAGATGCTAAGGTGTCCGCAGCTGCAACGAATGAACCAAAGAAACAGGGATTCATACTCCTCCTGTTCTATCCTATGGTAAGAGTATTTCTGAAAAAAGAATAGCCACAATTGTCTCAAATTCTTTTTTGTTCTAAAGATACGCAAAACACTCGAGACGAATACAATAGTTTTGCTTACTCTCCATTTTTGTGTTAAAATCAATAAAGGATTAATAGATTAATTATCAGAGGTCTAAGGTTTGATTGTACCTAAATAATGAATGTCTAATTTGTTTTGAAAACAATGATATACATGTGTATATTAGGTTACTTTTGCAGCACAATTGTAAATAAAGTAAAGCATCAATTAAGTTGAGCTGAAAAAAAAAACAGAAAATAAGATTTTATGCAGAAGGCAGAGACATAATGATTGGCAGCCATGCCATGTAAATCAACGAGATTGCTGGGTTAGGAAATAAATGGATACCTTTCCACTTCTCGCATGCATTGCATATATATAAAAAAAAAGCAAATCATCAACAACGATTATTAGTTTAGTCTGTCTGCTTCTTCCGATGCAGAACTTCTTACAATATCTGGACTGATTAATCAGATTTTTTGTTTAAAAATCTACAACTACTAAAAAGAGTCTTTTGAAAGACTTGATTTGATTATAGATTGCAGTGATAACTCTTAGTGAGAAAACCAGTTAGTGATTCATAGATTAATAGTTTCCTCATCTTCCTTTTATTTTTTCTTTTCAAGAAACTTGGAAATGGAAGCTTGACGTCATAAAACGAGTTCTGTCATCATTTACTCATTCCTTGTTGAAGGACATTAGACAAAAGAGATTAAAATAAAACCAAAAGTATATAATCTTCAATATGCATATTAAAATTAGTTAAAGAAAAAATTATAAGAATAACAACATTACTAAATTCAAATTGTATTATCTCCTCATCAAATTAATGATGATGCAAAGCTTTGATAAAGAAAGGTGATGAACACACATTTAAAAGGCTTTGTGCATATCTACCTCTGAAACAGTGTCTTATTTTTATGTGGCCTATGTTTCCCAAAGCAAATATGTAAAATTTTAGAATTCACTAATAACCGAATGACAGTGAAATTAAAACATATATAATTTCTTATATATCAATTCCAAAATATATCTGTATATAAACTTACTACCACAAATGAAGTGCATACATACATATATTTGTTTTACATTTTCTTCAAAATCATAAATGATGCAATATTTATATCGTGCATATGGGCACATAACTCTTTTATTTCAAACTGAAGGTGATTTAAATGACCAAATATGCTTTCCCATGAGGGAGAGGGATGGAGAAGTATCAGCTTTTTTTTAGACACAAGTTATCAAAGAAACTCTTTCAAGGATAAAAATTCTGCTGCAATCTTGGCAACCATTTGAAGTGCTTATTTAATTTCTGCTATGGAAATGTTTTTGCATATGAATATTAGTTCTTTTTCATATATGTCACTTATAAAAACCTATACGAAGATGCAGCAGAACTATTACTGAAAATTAAATCGCATATAATCAAATAATCAGGGTCCTTTGTTGAGGCTGTCTAACTATATCTGATAATATTATTATTACTGACTGCCCTAGATAAAATGACTTTCAACAAGTATTGATAATTGCTGACAAGAATGTTTCCAAAATTAAAAAAGAA
>JAXCGZ010022787.1:97500-105000 GCA_037179515.1 Halocaridina rubra | reverse complement strand
CTATGGGGGTAAGGTGTTGCCACATTTTCCCTCCCAGCACTCTGCTTAGGCCAACCGCAAAGTAGGCGGGAAGGATATTCTGATTTGTGGCCCTACAGCCACAGCTGGTTTTTCCCCACTGCTTAATCACATGGCAACTCCCCTCACACAAGTCCATCACAGTTTGCTGAGCTAGCAAGTGCGAAATATTCCTTTGTCTCTTGTCACCTATGCACAGTCTTTCTCCACTCATTCCTATTTCCTGCACACTCTCTTCCTTTCTCCTCTACATTCCACGGGCATCTTTTCAAGCCACCCATCCACATCATTTTAGGTCTTCTTCTTGGCCTAACTCTAAACACTTCTTCAGTCCACACTCTATTTGCTATTCATTCATCACTAAGCCATTCTATGTATCCAAACCAACTCAATATTTTCAGATCTAACCTATCCGAATGCCTTCTTTCTACACCCGCTCTTTGCCTAATCTCCCAATTTCTCACTCTATCTATTCTAGATTCACCAATCACATTTTGAAATATGCTTCATCTCCAATTCACTCAACTTTTTTTTTATCAACTCTTGCACTCGAAGCTTCTGCTCCATGCAATGCTGCCGGCATAATCACACTGTAATGTATCCTACTCTTTGCATTCGTTCCCAAATACCTGTTTCTCAACAAACTTTTCAACCCACATAGACATATACGTGCTTCATTCACTCTATGACTTACCTCTGCATCACCTATCCATACCTTGATACTTAACACTCTCAACTTCTTCAGATTATTCCTCTTTCACTCCTACATTCAGTAAACAAACTTTATCTCTAATCGTGCATCTCATGACTATACGTTTAAAAATATTCACCAACAACTTCCTTCTTTCACACATCCTAACAATATCATTCACTAAATAATTAAGTTCATTCTCAGTATCAGCCACCAGCGCTGTGTCATCCAAGAATAGTAATTGTTTCAGTCTCACCCACTAATTCCAAGCCTCTGTCTAATACTTTTTTATTTACTTCCCTTGCCACTCCTTCCAAAATCACATTAAACAATTATGAAAACTATACATAACCTTGACGTAACCCAGCATTCACCCGACTCTCACACATGCTCTACTATTCATATAAAAACTCTTCACTGCTTTCACCAAATTTCCACTTACTCCATGCAGTCATAACACAATCCACAACCCCTCTCTTTATACCCCAAATATTTACAAGCCCAAACAGTGTCCCTACCTTTCTCCTAGAACTTCTCAAATGCCTTTCCTGCCACAAACACCTGATCCACACATCCCCTTCTGCTCCTGAACAAACACTGTTCTTCCCCAAGCAATCTCTAAGTACATTTCCTAATTCTCTCAATTAACACTCTTCCTTATACTTTACCAACTATGCTCAACAAACTTCTTTCTCTAAAACTACTACATTCACTCTCATTTCATTTCCTTTTGTAAGATGAAACAACACATGCAATCATCCAATCAACTAGGTTCGTTCCTTTCATAAAGCATGCTCTTTTCACTCTAGCCATCCATTCCACTAATGCCTCCCCACCTTTTGACAGGCATTCTACATAACTAACATCTACCCATGGTGCTTATCAGCTTTCAACTCTCTCAATGCCAAATATACCTCCTCTATTGTAGTTTCTCTATCTTTCTCATCACCCAAAATCTGAATTCTAAATTTCATATCCCACAGGCACAATATCTACCTCTATCATCCTCCTCACTTAGAAGTTCCTTAAAATACTTAGCCATCTCTCTCTGACCTTTATTTTATCTACTATCAATTGCCCATCTGCTCCTTTCACAAGCTTCTCCCTACCAGACTAACTTCTTTTCATTTCCCTCCAAAACATCTTATTCCTTTCAAAGTTCTCTCTTTGCTTCCCTCTCCACGCACATTGCTATTCTCCTTTTTGCACTATGCCTTTCATGTGTCTCAACATGAAATGCCTACTTCTCTTCAGACACTACTGCACCCACCTTATTACGCCATTTACTACCTTTCCTTTTACTTCCACCTGTTTCTATCCTTCCATATACTACCTCTGCACACTTAATAAATTCCTCCTTGAAGCAACTCAATTCTTTTTCCACTCCCTCCTACACTTTCTCTTTCACTACATTCCACACATTTCTCACATTAGCATTATGTTTATAATATTTCTCTAAGTTATTCAGTTCACTTACTTTTTATCACCTCTCTTCCTCTCTTGCTAACCCACTTTCTCCACTTTTCTAATAAATAATAACCAGATATTCTACCACTATCTTCTCTCAGTACCTTCGCATCTAATGCTCTTAAAATCACCCTTCTGTCCACTACAGCATAATCAATTAAAGCCATGTCCACTATTCTTCCGTTATCTATACTCTGACTCATGCATAATAGTCCATATCCTTCTTTACAAATATATTAGCAATCAACATTTCCTTCTCAGTACACATTTATATCATTTTCTCTCCACTCTCATCCCTACCAGGTACTCCATATTTTCCAGTTACACTATCCACTGGATCATTTCCTATTCTAGCATTCAAATCTCCCATCAACACCACATTCACATTCATTCCCAAGTCTTCCACATAAACTTATTGACTTTTCTTCCCAATTTTTTTTCTTTCTTCTTCACTTCTTTCACTGCCATGGCCATATGCGCTTACTAATACCCAAACTTCTCCTACCAGTCTTATTTTAACCACTATTCAAAATGATACTGCATTCCATTCCACCAAACACTTATTTGATTCTTCACTAACCAACAGAGCCACTCTCTCTCTTCCTCTCCCTCTCTTAACTCCACACACTCTACCTATCACACCATTCTATTTTATCTTAGTTTTGCTCAGGTGCAAGTACATTCATCTTTCCACAAACAACTCCTCCCTCTTTCTTTCACTTATGCCACAATCACGCACATTCAGTGTCCCAATTACTAGGGATCTGGTTCGATCTCTCCTGGGTTCATCCAGTGAGGACGTGCTTCCAGTAGCTCTAGTCTTGATCATACTTAGTACAATGGAGAGTGGTGGTGTTCTTTGTGCTGGTGGTGTTAGTGGTAGTGGTGTTGGTGGTGGTGTCGTTGTTGGTGCTGTTTGTGGCTGTGCTGGGGATTTGTCCTCGTCTGACGCAAGCAAACTCATTTTTAATTTAAGAAATGAGTTGGCCGCAGTCAGGCAGGAGGTCAGATCCTTAGCTGAGGAGAACAGGGATCTGAGAGGTAAGGTGGAGGTGTTAACCAGGAAGGGACAATTGAATAGTGAAGACGACTGGAAAGTTGTGAATAAGGGTTCAACGAAGATGGTTCTTAAGAAAAATGATACTTTTCGACTACAAGTTGCTAATTCATTTAGTTCACTTAGAGATGAATGTGACAGTGGCGGCAGTAATTCTTCAGGACCCATAGAGTCAGATAGGTGTACTAGCGATCGTAGAAATGGAAGTGGGAAAAGCTCTCAGGTCAAGAGCCTAGGTAAGTCTCCCAAGGTCGGAGTAACCCATCCTCCAGATAAGTCTCGTTCTTTGGTAATTGTAGGGGATACGCTATGCAGATATGTAGACAGGAAACTCAGGCATAGAGTTAGAGGAAAATATTTTTTCCCTGGAGCAGGTATGAAGAAGGTGGGTGAGTCAATAAATAGCTGGATTGAGAAAAATGATGTTGTTTGTTTGATAGCTGGGGGAAATGACGTGCAGGAGGGTAGAAGTGAAGAGCTGATTAGGTTGTATAGACAAGCCCTGGATAAGATCAGGAAAAGGAGTGCAGTTCCTGTGATGTGTGGTATTCTCCCTAGGCTTAGCCAAAGTTCAGAGTGGTGGTCTCGAGCTATAGGAGTAAATGCTAGGATGAAAGTCTTCTGTCGGGAGAATAATATAGGTTTTATAGACGGGTGGGATCACTTCACTAGTCGTAAGCATATGTATGCAAGGGATGGAGTGCATCTTTCTAATTCAGGTGTCTCGGTATTGGCTGGTATGATAGACAGAGAGGTAGGGGGGTTTTGTTAGACACAAATAATGAAATGATTAATACTTGTGCAGAGAAATTAGTCAGTAAGGGTTCAGTAAATAGTGGGTCAAATAACTGGGAGTCTAAGGATAAGAACCATTTGTTACATAGAATAAATATTAACAAAAAGAATAGCCACAAGAAGGGTAAAGCTAGAGAAAGTTTAAAAGTATATTATACAAATAGCCGTAGTTTAGGTAACAAGATAGAAGAACTGAGAGCCATAGTATGTAGTGAGAGACTGGATATAATATGCATTAGTGACAGTTGGATTAATTTAGAAAGCAAACACCTTAAAGCTGAGTACATAATTACAGGATATAAACTTTATAATGTTGATCGTAGTGCAGATAGAAGAGGGGGAGGGGTAATTATGTATATTAAAGATAGCATCAGAAGCTGCATTAAGTCTGGAATTAAGACAAATCTAAATTCAGAAACCTTATGGGTTGAAATTAAAAATAATATAGAAAGTCTAGTTGTAAGAGTAGTCTACAGACCACCTGATCTAGACAATATAAAGTCGCAAGTTATATACGATGAAATTTCTAAAGTGACCACGTCAAATAGAGTTTGCATTGTAGGCGATTTTAATTTTAGACATATTAACTGGGAAACCCTAACAGGTGATAGTAGCTCTAAGGAGTTTTTGGAAGTAGTAGAAGACAATTTCCTTTCTCAGCATGTACTTGAAGCAACACGGGGGGTGAATACACTAAATTTAGTTCTTAGTAATAGAGAGAATATGGTTACAAATTTAGAAGTTGGTGAACCATTGGGCAACAGTGACCATGATTCCATTAGATTTAACATAATTTTCAAGGAAACTATAAAGGAATATAAGAATATTGTTCCAAACTTTAGAGCAGGAGATTTTGAGGGCTTAAAAACTAAATTATCTAATGAGGTATGGGAAGGGATTTCTGGGGTACAGATGTGGGTATTAATCCAGCAGGTCAGGTCGCAGGTAGCGGATTACCCCGAAATTTGAGTACCACATGCCAAGGATTATCACAAGATAAGATCAATACATTAAATTCTCTCACAGGAAAGAACAGCAGTCCGTCAGTTAATATAAATTTGGATGAGGAATATAACAATTTTGTCATGACTCTTAAGAATAGTCAGAGAGACTATATTCCCATGAAACATTGCAGATCAAGAAAAAATGACCCTAAATGGATGAACAGTAGAATAAAGAATCTTATAGGTATTAAAAGAGGAATATACAGGAAACTAAAAAGAGGTGAAGAGCAGGTGAGGCAGCAATATATACAGTTAAACAGGGAAGTAAAAAAGATAGTTAGAGAGTCGAAAAGAAAATACGAAGTTAGAATAGCAGGAGAAGCTAAAGAAAATCCTAAAGGGTTTTATCAACATTATCAAACAAAATTTAAGGAAAAAGTCGGACCAATTGAAGTAGCCAATGGCCATATCACAGATGATGATAAAGTGATGTGTACATGTTTAAATGATTATTTATTATCTGTATTTACCAATGAAAACTTGGAAAATGTTCCGGAAGTAGAATCCATTTACAGAGACAGTCCCGATAATATACTTAGTTCAATAAATATTACGAGAGAGGAGGTAATAAAAGAAATAGATAAATTAAAGGCTCATAAATCTCCGGGACCTGATGGAATATATGCTAGAATATTAAAAGAATGCAAGGAAGAGCTTAGTTGTCCACTAACTGCATTATTTAATAATTCAATAAAATTAGGATCGGTACCCATGGAGTGGAAATTGGCAGATGTGGTACCAATATTTAAAAAAGGAGAACGAGTTAAAAAGAATAATTATAGGCCGGTAAGTTTAACGTCAACAGTGGGTAAGATTCTAGAATCCAAAATTGCAAATAAAATAAGGGCACATCTAGAATTACACAGACTGATAAAACTTTCACAACACGGGTTTCTTAATGGTTTTTCGTGCCTTACAAACTTACTGTCTTTTTATTCAGAAGTTTACGAGGCAGTAGATTGTGGCAAAGAATATGATACAATATATCTAGATTTTAGCAAAGCTTTTGATAGAGTTCCTCACAAAAGATTAGTTAAAAAGCTGGAAGCTCATGGTATAGGAGGAGCTGTTCTCAGATGGATCAAACAATGGTTAAAAGACAGAAAACAGAGGGTTTGCATAAATGGAGAGAAATCAGAGTGGGGCTCGGTTACTAGCGGGTTACCACAAGGCTCGGTACTGGGTCCCCTATTATTCATCGTATATCTAAATGATCTGGATTCTGATATCAGTAGTAACCTAAGTAAATTCGCAGACGACACTAAAATAGGTAGAACTATAAATGGAAAAGAAGACATTCATGCTTTACAGGAAGATCTAAATAGATTATCTGAATGGTCGGACAAATGGCAAATGGAATTTAATGTTGAAAAATGTAAAGTAGTTAAAATGGGTACTATAAAAGACAATACTAGTTATAAGCTAAATAACCATGAAATCATGAGTTCTCAGTGTGAAAGGGATTTGGGAGTTCTTGTGAGTAGTAGTCTTAAGCCAAGAGAGCAATGCACAGCAGTCAGAAATAAAGCAAACAGAATTTTAGGATTTATCTCAAGAAGCGTCAGCAATAGGACGGAAAAAGTTATTTTGCAGCTCTATCTTGCATTAGTTAGGCCCCATTTAGATTATGCTGTGCAATTCTGGTCACCCTATTATAGAATGGAATTTGAATCCTTGGAGAGAGTGCAGCGAAGAATGACCAAGATGATACACAATATCAGAAATCTACCATATGAGGACAGATTAAAAAACTTAATCTACATTCTCTAGAGAGGCGAAGAGTTAGGGGGGATATGATTGAAGTGTATAAATGGTTTAAAGGGATTAACAAGGGAGATATTAATAAAGTTTTAAAAATTCACGATCAAACCAGAACTCGTAATAATGGATTTAAGCTTGATAAATTTAGGTTCAGAAGGGAAATTGGTAAAAATTGGTTTGGTAATAGAGTAGCTGATGCATGGAACAAGCTTCCTAGTAGGATAGTAAATGCCAATACCTTAGACACCTTCAAATGTAGATTAGATAGACATATGACAGAGGTAGGGTGGGTATGAATAGGTTAGTGCTTATTAGAAAAAATCATAAAAAGAAAAATAGAATAAATAAGTAGAGTAGAATAGAATAGGTTAGACATGCTGAAAATACAATTAAAAAATGGAGCTGCCCGTGTGTGCCAGTAGGCATATTGCAGTGTCCTCTATTCTTATGTTCTTATGTTCTTATGTACTAATACCCCCGTATTTCTTGGCCACTACTAGGACGAAAAATACAGAGGAGGGGAATCTCAGGCACCCCCACCCCTTCCTATATATTCAGCTATCATAGCACGCGGGAAAACTCAGAGAAAGTCTCCTACCCCCTCCCTAAAGTGGATAATAATAATAATAATATTAATGATATTAATGATAATAATAATAATAATAATAATAATAATAATAATAATAATAATAATAATAATAATAATA
>JAXCGZ010022787.1:70000-82500 GCA_037179515.1 Halocaridina rubra | reverse complement strand
GAAAAAACATATGAGATCCTTTCTAAGCCTTTTTTTCAAGAATTCATGTTATCAGATGGTTATATCTATGTATTAAATCAGTTCAACTAAGGGGAAATAGCCTCTCTAATAGCCTCTCTAGCAAATGACTACTATTTTTTCTCAAATATGTATTTATTGAAGACTTTAGGAAACATTCAACTGTGTCTTTTTTCATTCCTTTTTTTTATGAATGTGACACCGGGACAGACAAGAATATTGCCCTCATCGAGCCCGAGCTCCAAGAAAACTTTGAGACAACTAAAAGAGAAGCTTAAGGACAAGATAGAAATAAGAGAATGATGAATAGTAGCAAAAGGACGGGCTTAAAATGTAGTCAAAGTACTGAAGGCCTAGAAATACGGCAAAACTAGCACATTTTTTTTTTTTTTTTAGAGTGTGACACCGGGATAGGCAGAAACTGCCCTCACCAACAAAGGCCCGGGCACGAGAAAATACCAAGACGAAGGAAAATAAAAAGTTAAGGGCAAGGCAGAGATGAGCTAATGTCACACAAAGGAAAACGACAGACAGAAAAAACAGTCAAAGTAAAGAGGACCAAGAGATATGGAGGACTAGGCTCTGAGATGACGATAGATCTGCTTTTTGAAGGATGAAAGGTCATAAGAACTAGGAAAGACAGAAGGAGGAAGAGAGTTCCAGAGTCTGGAGGTAGATGGGAAGAAGCAGTCGTGCACCGACCAATCCACGAGCTACAAATCTCGACACAGTACCTGTGAGATGAGGCCGCTTGGCGAGTGTTACGTGGCCTCGGCAGTGGAGGAGGGATGCAACTCGCCAACTCATCAAAGCAGCGATGGAAGTAGTAGCGATAGAAAAGCGAAAGGGAAGATACCTTACAGCGAAGAGAGAGAGAATCCAGGTTAGAAGTAAGAGAAGGATCATTAATGAGTCTGACTGCCTTAGATTCAACCCTATCAAGAAGATAAGTACAGGAAAAAGCACCCCAGATGTGTGAGCAGTATTCTAAGCAGGGGCGGATAAGACCTTTGTAAATTTTAAGTAACTGCAATGAGGAAAAGTAATAACGAAAACGAAACAAAACCCCCAATTTTTTGGATGAAGATTTAGAAATTTGGATTATGTGATTCCTCCAAGACAAGTTAGAGGCTATATGGATTCCTAATATATTGATAGAGTTAAGAGGGTAAATTTCATTAGTTTCGAAGACAATAGGGTTATCAGGAGGAGAAGAAGATAAAGAGATAGCCAGAAACTGTGTCTTGGAGGCATTGAATTTAACTGAATTTTGAGTGCCCCATTCAGAAACTCTCTGCAAATCGGAATTAAGAGTAGAAGAAAGAGTGATACGAGATTGATTACGAGTAACAGATGAAGGTTGTGAAGAAAAGGCAGAGGAAAAGTGAAGGGTAGAATCATCGGCAAAGGCATGAAGAAGAGAGGAAGATGGGGACTGTAGAAGATCATTGATGAAGAGAAGGAAGAGAGTAGGTGAAAGAGCAGAGCCCTGTGGAACACCACTGGACACAGAGAAAGGGCTAGATGTCGCGCCATAAACAACTACTGATATAGAACGGTCAGTAAGAAAACTGGAAATCAGAGAACAGAAAGAAGGGGTAAAGCCTTAGGCAGGGAGTTTGGCCAACAGAGCCTTGTGCCAGACTCTGTCAAAAGCCTTAGAGATATCAAGGGCGACGACAAATGATTCCCCATAGTTCCTCAGAGAAGATGACCATACATGAGTAAGATAGGACAGGAGATCACCAGTGGATCTTGCCTTGCGGAAGCCGTACTGATGATCGGAGATAAGTGAGTTAGATTCAAGGCGTTTCAAGAAGTGAGCATTGAGCAAAGTTTCGAAAACTTTAGCAATAGAGGAGGTTAGAGCAATAGGTCGGTAGTTAGAAGGAATAGAGCGGTCACCCTTCTTAGGAACAGGTTGAACTAGAGCATGCTTCCAAGATGAAGGATAGATACTGGTTGACAGAATGAGGCGAAAAAGACGGCAAAGCACAGGAGCCAGTTCATCTGCAAACTCCTTAAGGAACCTTGCAGGGATACCATCGGGACCAGATGCCTTGTTTGTCTTTAGTGAGCGAAGAACCTTATGAACTTTGCGTGAAGAAAGGATAAGGGAGGGCATAGGGTTAGAGAGGGGAAAAGACTGAGGAACAGGTGAGCTGGAATCGTTGAAAGAAGAGTTGGCAGAAAAATGAGAGCCAAAGAGAGTGGCTTTGTCAGTGGGAGAGCAAGCTATAGAACCATCAGAACAAATGAGAGGGGGAAAGCTTGAGTTACAATAGCTTGAGCACAATAGATAAGCTTTTTAAAGGAAAATTACTCATTAACATTAGGGAAGAAAGAAGGAATCGAGTTCGAGAATCTGGAAGATGAAGAGAAAAGGCCGTCACTGCAACGACCAATCAGTGAGCAAAAAATCTCCACACAGTGCCTGTGAGTCGAGGCCGTTCGACGAATGCTACTCTGCCTCTGCAACAGGGAAGAGGTGAAACTTGCCAACTCATCAGAGCAGCGATGGAAGTAATAGTGATACAAAAGAGAAAGGGATAATACGTGACGGCTAAGAGCAAAAGAATTCATATTAGAAGTAAGATTAGGGTAAATGATGAGCCTGATTGCATTAGATTAAACCCAAGCAAGGAGATAAGTTTAAGAAGAAGCACCATAGATGCTCGAGCAGAATTCTACGCAGGGAAGGATAAGATTTTTTAGATTTTAAGTAACTGGAAAGAGGAGAAGAAATGTTGAAAACAAAGCATAACTCCAAATTTTTTAGATGCGATTTTAGAACAGTTTTTCAGTTGGAACAGATTGCCAACACATATTACAAATGCCACAACAGTCATTGGCTTTGAAGATTAATATGAAAAGTATAAGATGAATAAGCAGAAGAAGAAGGTAACTGTTAGGAAGTGGAGGCAAAAAAAAAAGCCTTTAATTAGTTCAAAACTGAATTGGTAAGATCATCTGGTATGAAATTTAGATTATGCGATCCCTCCAAGATAATTAATGGCTGTCTCAATTTCATATATTTTAAAAGAATTAAGATGGTTAATTTCATCAGTTTTGAAGACATCAGCGCAATCTGGAATAGAAGTAGATAAGGAAATAGTTAGAAACTCTCTTAAGGCATTAGATTAAATACTTTGGGTTCAATACTAAGATGCTCTCCCTAAATTGGAGTTGAGAGGTGAAGAAAAAGCACTACGAGATTGATCACGAGCAGCAGACGGAGGAAAAATGAAGAATGAAATCGTCGTCAGAGGTGTGGAGAAAAGAGGTCATCTAGAAAGAAAACTGGATATCAAAGAAAAGAGAAAAGAGGTAAAACCATAAGCATGAATCTTGGCCAACAGTTTCAAACTGCTCTTAAGCAAGAGTGAGCCATATACCTGCAAAATTATACTGCAGATGGGTCATATATACATAACATTAACAAAGAAGAGCTACTCTTAATGTTAGGAATAACGAATACGAGATATTCTTATTCATATGTTTGTGAACATTCAGTTAAAAATCAAATGTAGGATTTAGCATCCTAACTATCATAAATGTTGGGATATGGATATGCAAAATATCTAGATGCTCTTAAGCAATTGGTTTGGTTAGAGGAATAAATGATCAATCATTTATGTAATTCATATATCATAATTTCTCTAATAAATTGAGAGGTTTATACATGATTTGCTAAAAGAAATAGAGCTATACATCTCAGACCACTTTGAGAGCATTATGAGTTACCTTTATATATCCCAACATGAGCTCTCTCTCTCTCTCTCTCTCTCTCTCTCTCTCTCTCTCTCTCTCTCTCTCTCTCTCTCTCTCTCTCTCTCTCTCTCTCTCTCTCTCTCTCTCTCTCTCTCTCTCTCTCTCTACATCTATATACCTATCTATTTATCTATTTAATATTGTATCTACTCATTTCTCTAAGTATCTATATCACGCACACACATACAATAGTAATAAATTGATCACTATTAAGGTAATATTCCCACACGAATAAATATTTTACAAAAAAGACAGAGCTCTTCTCCAGCAAGATAAAACGTGTGAGCATTGCTTTTATTGTCACTTCTGTTGCCTCTCTATTCATTTTTGCTGGGCTAATGCTATTATGAACCTTCATTATCTTAGATTCCCAAATGTGGCAATTATCGTAACAAACGCCATAAGATTTGTGCAAAAGATATTAAAACGTGCAATGAAACTCCTGTCTTTTGCTTGTCCATTTGCTTGGATATTGACTATATGCTTATAACCGCCAACGCCAAGTCCTTCGTATCCCTTCACCGTCTATCACAGACAAAATGTCAGACAGCTAGTTATATGAGAAGTGAGCTCCTCCATTGATTAAGCATACAGGATACGTCCTGATTCACCAGCCGTGTGGCTCTCCAGTCTCACTACTGTGTGCTACGCCATATCTGGTTGGAGCTGCTGTCGTATCTGCAACAATCCCGTTCCACTTTGCTCTGCAACAATCCCTTTCCACATTACTATTGAGCACGTTCAATAGGTCATTGTGTAGGGGGGGGGGGAATTTTTTGACTAGAAATGAGATTTCTCACTCTTATTATCCAAGTATATCCGTAATGGTACTGTATCTTACATAATGTTATGTCATTAATTACTTATTTCAAGAAATATATGAGAAAATCTTATCCTTATAATGTTTTATTTGTATCAAAAACGTCATGCCTTCCTCTTACATGGCGCATGATATTTTTGAATTGCATTTTACATGAATAGCTATAAATCATGACAACAGCACGTAAAGTCTTATGATTATGGATCACATATTGTCATACCAATGTTGTTTTTTCTTTCAGCTTTCCATGCCAATCGTAAGAGTATTATATACCATCCAATTATTGGCAACGACCTTTGCTCCAGGGTGCTGTTTTGATAATTAAAGTAGACATTTCCGAAACTGAGAGAGAGAGAGAGAGAGAGAGAGAGAGAGAGAGAGAGAGAGAGAGAGAGAGAGAGAGAGAGAGAGAGAGAGAGAGAGAGAGAGAGAGAGAGGAGAGAGAGAGGAGAGAGAGAGAGAGAGAGAGAGAGAGAGAGAGAGAGAGAGAGAGTCAAAGTCAAAGTCAAAGTCAAAAACTTTATTCCATCAAAAATGGCTATTACATGATAATTAATCTAATTACAAATTACAATGTAAAATGTCAAAATAAAACAAATGAAATTTGCAAAGCACAAAATCAAAAAATTTACACATTAAAATATGCATATGTACACTTCGTCTACCCAATGGGAGGATAATAATGAGACTAAAATCACTTATTAAGTAGGTGATTTAAAAGATGAGATTTAAGTGAGGGTAATGTTTGGCAACTTCTTAAGTTTGCGGGTAAAGAGTTCCAAAGTCTCGGGCCCATTACATTTAAGGCTCTTGCCCCAATATCAGTGGAAGTTCTGGGCACGTAAAAAGAATTCTGATATCTGGTGTTGACGTTATTGATACGCACTTGATTAACTGTTGGCAATGAGAAGAGCCATTCCGGTAATATTCCATGATTTATTTTAAAAACTAAAAGACAGATATTATATATGAACTTCATGTCCATCCTTAGCCAACCCAATCTCTCAAAGAGGGGAGTCACGTGATCATATTTATGCACCCCCCCTATGGCAACTCTTGCAGCAAAATTCTGGAGCCTTTTCACTCGTAACATCTGGGTCTTAGTCGTGGAACCCCAAACACTTAGACAGTAGTTGAGAATACTTAAAATCAATGTTTGTACTACAATTACCCTACAATAAGGATCGAATCTTTCATAGACTCTGTTCAAGTAAATAAGGGTCCCGTTCACTTTTTTATGTAGTTCATCGATATGAAAATTAAATGTCATGGTACTGTCCATAATAACTCCTAGATTTTTAACCTTATTAGATGGGAAGAGTGAAACATTGTTGAAATTTATACTGATGTTCTCAGGAATGCGGGACAGGTATTGATTTGATCCAAAAATAACGAATTTAGTTTTATTTTCGTTCAGTAAAAGACCATTACTGTTAAAATAACTTTTGGCACAGTTTAATATATCTTCAGCCCTTTTTAAGATTTCAGGAATTCTATCAATGTCACCAGTAAGCATAATCTGGGTGTCGTCAGCATACATAACAAGTAGGCAATCTCTTATAAATTGAGGTAAATCATTAACATATATTAAGAAAAGCAGAGGACCCAAAATTGAACCCTGAGGAACGCCAAAACTGATATCTAAAGAAGAAGAGAGAGTCGAGCCCATTCGAACTGATTGAATTCGATCTTTCAGATAATTTTCGAACCAAAATGAGTCAACATGAACTTTGGAAAGTTTTCTCATTAGAATTTGATGGTGTACACTGTCAAATGCTTTAGACAAATCTAACAATAATAAAAGTGATATTTTCTTATTTTCAATATTACTATAAATTTTATCAGTAATTTTAAGTAGGGCCGTCTCGGTCGAAAGTTTAGGCCGAAAACGGTGTTGTTCTTCACATAATAGAAATGAGTTTGACTTGCTTTAGAAACAGAGAACGGATGAGTTATCCGCTGCCAAAAGAGAAGTAAGTTCTGTAATTGACTTGGTCCATAAAAAAGGATTATATATGTTAGCATAATTTTTTTCAAACTAATCAGTTTGCTAGCATTAAGAATCAAATATCACTGTAATTATGTCCTAATCTCATGAAAGTATTAATAAATAATAGTTTTAGGAACTGAATATTATGCCTTGGTCTTAAAGACCTTCCATATGCTACTTTTTTAAGTTGTGTAAGTTTGTTTTTTTAGGCATGAGTTTTTGCTTGTCATACTTCATGGATGCAGAGTAAAGATAAGATTTTTTGCAGTTGGAGGCCAGACAAGAAGCAGAAGAGGCTGCTGCAGTAGCAAAAATGCGATGTGAAGCCGTGCACAAAGCTAATCCAGTACCTCACTACAAACCTGTAGAAATTAAACCATCGTCATGCCCTCCGACCGTCCCTCTCTCACCAAGTAGAAATGAGGGGGTTACGAGTACTTCCTCCGTTTTCCACTCCGTGTCGTAAAACTCGACTAAACGTGGTGGAGTGGGGGGAATGGGAATCCCAGTCCTCTGTAATTTACTTCCTATGAGTAGCCAAGAGATTTGGGGATATTCTGGCAGGAGAGATCCAGCCAGGACCCTAGTGATTAGGTCTCTGAATGTGCGTGGTTTTGATGCAAATGAAAGGAAAAGGGATGTGATAGTGAGTATGTTTGTGTAGAGAAAGACAGATGTGCTAGCATTGAGAGAAATAACTAAGATAAAAGGGAATGGTGATGTAAAAGTGGGGAGAGTAGTAGCTAGTGTGTCTGAACTTGAGACGGGGAGAGAAAGAGAAGGAGTGGATCTGCTATTAAGTGAAGAGATGAATAAGTGTGTGGTAGAATGGAAGGAAGTATTTTCTCGAATAATGGTGGCTAAAATGAGGATTGGGATGTGAGGCTTGGGCATTTCATGAGCGCATATGGCCCTGGCAGTGAAAGAAGTGAAGAAGAAAGAAAAAATTTTTGAATGAAATTGAAAGAGTGCTTGGAAGACTTGGGAATGAATGAGAATGTGGTATTGATGGGAATTTGAATGCTAGAGTTGGATACGAGACAGTGGACGGTGTAATTGGGAAGTATGGATTACCTAGTAGGAATGAGAATGGAGAGAAAATTATAGAAATGTGTATTGAGGGAGAGATGTTGATTTCTAATACTGTATGTAAAAAGAAAGATGTGCACAAGTATACATGGGTCAGAGGGGATAATGGAAGAGTAGTTGACAGAGCATTAATTGATTATGTTGTGGTGAACAGAAGGGTGATTGAAAGAGTATTGGATGTGAATGTACTGAGAGGAGCTAGTGGTTGCATATGTGATCATTATTTAGCGGAAATTAGAGTGAGCGTGGGAGAAAAGTGGAGAATGAGGAGAATCGAGAGGAGAAGAGAGGTGATAAAAGTGAATGAATTGTATAAGAAAGAGAAAGACTGTGAGTATAAGGCTAGTGTGAGAAGTGTGTGGAATGTAGGGAAAGAGAAAATAGAGGAGGGAGTGGAAAAAGAATGGGACTGTTTCAAGGAGGAAGTAATGAAGTGTGCCTAGGCTATGTGCAGAAAGGGACTAACTGGTGAACGTAAAAGGAAAGGTAATGATTTTTGGTATTAGTAGGTGAGTGAAGTAGTGGCTGAAAAGAAGCGGGCTTATGAGGTATGTTTGCAGGTAGGTAATGTGGAGACGTATGAAATGTATTGTGCAAAGAAAGGTTAGTGAATCATGTGGTAGGGAGGCAAAGAGAGAAGCGGATGTAAGGTGGATCAGATGCTTGTCTGAGAATTTTGAAAGGAATAAAAAGATGTGAAAAGTGAAAAGGCTGAGGAAAGGTGAATGTGGTAGGGAGGAGAGGGTGAAAGGAGCAAATGGGCAATTGCTAGTGGGTGAAATTATGGAGAGAATGAGATGGGCTGATTATTCCAGGAACCTACTGAATGAGGAAGATTATAGAGCAGCAGAGATTGTAGCTGTGGAAAACGAATGGAGAATGCCAATGATAGGAGATGAGTATCATAGATATATAACAAAAGAAGAGTTACGTTTTGCATTGAGAGTAACAAAAGCAGGTAAACCACCAGGGATAGATGGATGTCATGCTGAATGCTTGTCCAAAGGTGGGGAGGTATTAATAGAATGGATGGTAAGGTTGCTGAATGTATGTTTCAGAAAAGGGAAGATCCCAATTTATTGGGGGAGTGCATGTGTAATTCCAATTTACAAAGGGAAGGGAGATAAGACTGACTGTAGTAGTTTTAGGGGAATTAGTTTGTTGAGTGTAGTTTGTGAGGTATATGGAAGAGTGTTAATCGAAAAAATTAGGAAAGGTACTGAGAGATTGACTGAGGAAGAAAAATTAAAGAGGATCTAGAGGAGGACAATGTAGGAAGTAAGAAACTGTTTTACAGATGAGCTAAGCGCTACAGAAATAGTGAATTAAATAAGTTGTTGGCACTGAATAACAAGGACGGCCATATTTTGAATTATAGAAAAAATACTGATCAAAGATGGAACTAGTACTTCTCTGAATTTCCCTCATCGGCCCGGGCTTCAAGAAAGCTTTGAGACAAGTAACAGAGAAGCTCAGGGACAAGGAAGAAATAAGAAATGATAAATATAGCAAAAGGACTGGCTAAAAACGAGGTCGAAATAATGAAGGCCAGGAAATATAGCAGGATTAGGCCCTGATATGACAACAGATCAGCTTTTTGAAGGAAAATTTCTCATTAACATTAGGGAAGAAAAACAATTAAGAGAGATTCAGAATATGAAAGAGGAAGAGAAAAAACCGTCACTGCAACGACCAATCAGTGAGCAAAAAAATATCCACAAAGTACCTGTGAGTCGAGGCAGCTCGACGAATGTTACACTGCCTCAGCAGCAGGGAATGGATGTAACTCACCAACATCATCAGAGCAGCTATGGAAGTGGTAGTGACAGAAAAGAGAAAGGGATAATAACTTTTTATTTGTGTGTGTGTGACACCAGGACAGGCAAAAACTACCCTCATCAATATAGGCCCGGGCAAGAGAAAATACCAAGACGAAGGAAAAGAAAAAGGTTAAGAACAGGGCAGAGATGAGGCAATGTCACACAATGGAAAATGACAGACAGAAAAAACAGTCAAAGTACAGAGGACCCAAAGATATGGAGGTCTAGGCCCTGAGATGACAATAGATCTGCTTTTTGAAGGGTGATATGTCAAAAACTTAGGAAAGATAGGAGGAGGAAGAGAGTTCCAGAGTCTGGAGGTAGATGAGAAGAATTAGTCGCTGCACCAACCAATCCGTGAGCTACAAATCTCCACACAGTGCCTGTGAAATGAAGCCGCTTGGCGAGTGTTATGTGGCCTCGGCAGTGGGGGAGGGATGTATTTCGCCAACTCACCAGAGCAGCGATGTAAGTAGTAGCGATAGAAAAGAGAAAGGGAAGATACCTTAAGGCAAATAGAGAGAGAATCCAGATTAGAAGTAAGAGAAGGATCATTAATGACTTTGACTGCCTTAGATTCAAGCCTATCAAGGATATAAGTATAAGAAGAAGAACCCTAGATGTGCGAGCAGAATTCTAAGCAGGAATAGAGAAGATGCTTTCAGATTTTAAGTGGCTGGAAAGAGAAGCAATGCACAAAAAAAAAATTACTCCAATTTTTTTAGATGCAGTTTTAAAACAGTTTTTTAAGTTGGAGCAGTTTGCCAATGCATATTACTACGATACTGATCACGAATAGCCGACGGAGGAAAAATGAAGGGTAAAATCGTCGGCAAAGTCGTGGAGAAAAGAGGTTATCTAAAAAGAAAACTGGATATCAAAGAAAAGAGAGAAGGGGTAAAACCATAAACAAGAAACTTCTCAAACAGACTCAAAGTGGTCTTAAGCAAGAGTGCGTCATATACCAGCAAACATGTAATGTAGATGCTTCATATATACATAACATTAACAAAGAAGAGCTATCCTTAATGTTAGGCATAACATAGACGAGATAATCTTTTTATAAGTTTGTGATCATAAATTTATTATTTAAATGCAGGTTTCAGCATTCTCAGTATAATAAATTTAGAGATATAGATATGTAATATATCTAGATGCTCTTAAGCAATTGCTTTGGTTAGAGGAATAAATTATCAATCATTTATTTAATTCATATATCATAATTTCTATAATAAATTGAGAGGTTTGTATATAATTTGCTAAAAGAAATAGAACTATGCATCCCAGACCACTTTGAGAGCATTAATGAATTACATTAATACATGCCAACCTCAAGTGTCTCTCTCCCTCTCTCTCTCTCTCTCTCTCTCTCTCTCTCTCTCTCTCTCTCTCTCCTCTCTCCTCTCTCTCTCTCTCTCTCTCTCTCTCTCTCTCTCTCTCTCCTCTCTCTCTCTCTCTCTCTCTCTCTCCTCTCTCTCTCTCTCTTTCTTTCTTTTTCACTCTCTAAATCTATATACCTATCTATTTATCTATCTAACCATCTATCTACTCATCTCTCTAAATATCTATATATCTCTTTTTCTATCACGCACACAGATACAAAATTTATAAATTAATCACTATTAAGGTTAAGATTCTCACACAAATAAAATTTTACAAAATAGACTGAGCATTTTTCCCGTTAGATAAAAAATGTGAGCATTGCTTTTATTGCCACTTCTGTTGCCTCTCTATTCATTTTTGCTGGACAAATTCTATCATAAACTTTTATTACTTTAGATTCCCAAGTGTGGCAATTATCGTAACAAACGCCATTAGCTTTGTGCAATAGATATTAAAACGTGCAATGAAACTCCAACCTTCTGCTTGTCCATTTGCTCGGATATTGACTATATGCTTATAACCGCCAACGCTAAGTCCTTCGTATCCCTTCACCGTCTATCACAAACGAAATATCAGACAGCTAGTTATATGAGAGGTCAGCTCTGCCATTGATTAAGCATACAGGATACGTCCTGATACACCAGCCGTGTGGCTCTCCTGTCTCATCACTGTGTGCAACGCCATCTGGTTGAAGATGTCATATCTGCAGCAATCCCCTTCCATTTTCTCTGCAACAATCCCCTTCCGATTTGCTATTGAGCCCATTCCATTGGATTTTGTGAAGGAGTTAATCTTTATGACTAGAAATGGGATTTCTAACTCATATTATCAAAGAATATCCGTAATGGTAGTGTATCTTACATAAAGTGATATCTTTACATTAATATTTCAATAAATAAATGAGAAAATCTTATCCTGATAATGTTTTAGTTGTATCAAGAACTCCATGCCTTCCTCTTATAAAGCACATGATATTTATAAATCGCACTCTACATGAATAGCGATAAAACAAATCAACAACACGTAAAGTCTTATGATTATGGATCACATATTTTTATGTCCATGTTGGTCTTTCTTTCAGCTTTTCAAGCCATTCGTAAGAGTATTATATAGCATCCAATTAGTGGTACCGACAATTGCTCCAGGGTGATGTTTTTGGTAATTAAAGTAGACGTTTCTGAAACTGAAGGAAGAGAGAGAGAGAGAGAGAGAGAGAGAGAGAGAGAGAGAGAGAGAGAGAGAGAGAGAGAGAGAGAGAGAGAGAGAGAGAGAGAGAGAGAGAGAGAGAGAGAGAGAGAGAGAGAGAGAGAGAGAGAGAGAGAGAGAGAGAGAGATTTAATAATTAATAATTACTTTCATCTTCATAAGTAGAAATGTTTTTATATTCGGCTATGGCTATGTGTGAGAGAAGGAAGTTGCAAGTGAATGTGGGAAAGAGTAAGGTTATGAGGTGTACAAGAAATGAGGATGGTGCTGGATTGAATGTTATGTTGAATGGAGAGACACTTGCGGAAGTTAAGCAGTTTAAGTATTTAGGCTCGGTTATAGCTGCAAATGGTGGAGTGGAAGCAGATGTGTGTCACAGAGTGAATGAAGGATGTAAAGTGTT
>JAXCGZ010022787.1:57500-60000 GCA_037179515.1 Halocaridina rubra | reverse complement strand
AGATTTATATATTTGCTCCATTCACCAACAATAACCAGTGTACAACGTGTTGATGATGTTGATGATGAGGAGGAGTATGCTTATTATTATTATTATTATTATTATTATTATTATTATTATTATTATTATTATTATTATTATTATTATTATTATTATTATTATTATCATTATTATTATTATTATTATTATTATTATTATTATTATTATTATTATTATTATTATTATTATTATTATTATTATTATTATTATTATTATTATTATCTTTTTTATTAGTATTGTTTTTATTACTATTATAATTATTATTATTATTATTTTTATTATTATTATTATTATTATTATTATTATTATTATTATTATTATTATTATTATTATTATTATTATTATTATTATTATTATTATTATTATTATTATTATTATTATTATTATTATTATCATTATCATTATCATTATCATTATCATTATCATTGTACTTGTGCTTGTGCTTGTGCTTGTGATTATGATATGATTATGATTATGATTATGATTATGATTATGATTTTGATTATGATTATGATTACGATTACGATTACGATTACGATTCCGGTTTTACGTCATGGACTCCCTTATCTACCAAGGGCTAGGACGGTTGCCTTCTTGTGAAGGACTTGTTTCGGCAGATGTAATCCTTACGCTGAGTGCATGCCATTGCTAACCTCAGACCGTGACGGGGCGCGAACCCTCGACCTGACGCCTCAGAGTCGGAGACGCTACCGACTGAGCCACGGCGACTACACGATTACGATTACGATTACGATTACGATTACGATCACGATCACGATCACGATCACGATTACGATTACGATTACGATTACGATTACGATCATGATTATGATTATGATTATGATCATTATTATTATAATTTTCATTATTACTATAATTGTTACTATTATTGTTACTATTGTTATCAATACTATTATTATTATTATCATTATAATTTTCATTATTACTATTATTGTTACTATTTTTATCAGTACTATTATTATTATTATCATTCTTCTTCTTCTTCTTCTTATTATTATTATTATTATTATTATTATTATTATTATTATTATTATTATTATTATTATTATTATTATTATTATTATTATTATTATTATTAGTGTTATTATTATTATTATTATTATTATTATTATTATTATTATTATTATTATTATTATTATTATTATTATTATTATTATTATTATTATTATTATTATTATTATTCGATTTGTCAGGTCGAAGGTTCGCTACACACCACAGTATGAGGTGAGAGAGGGCATTAGCTCAGGGTAGCAGTCACCCTTGCAAAAACCAAAGTCCTTCGCAATAAGACACCATCCTAGTCCTTAGTAGAAAAGAGAGTCTGTGGGGATATAACCGATCGCATTATTATTTGTATTGTTATTATTGGTATTATTACTATTATTAATTATGTCTTCTTCATTCACCTTTTTGTTTTCAATATCTCCATATATAAATAAATTATTATGATCTTTATCACAGCTTAATACCAAGAGAAATAAATAATGGTATTGTGGCAGTCGCACACATCCAACGCCTTATTAGCGTCGGCTTTTCCTTACGACTGATAAATGGTAAAAACCAGTTCTGTTAATTGCTGAGAAGGCCAAGAAAACTTTCATCTTTTCTTAGATGTGAGCGAGTTTTAATTTAATTCAAATTTTCTGGGGTCAGGTGTTATGATCATTATTTGCTTCTTCATTGTTGTTACATATTTTTGTTTAATTCTTTCTGTCATATCTGGAAAGCACATTTTAGACATAAAGAGTCCATAAGAATATTGTCGGGTTGGATTCATTAATATTTCTTAGAATATTTTTGGCAAAAACATTTTGAACCTGACTTGGCTATATACTGGTGTAAATATGCAAATGTTCTGAATTCAACTTCTGTTGAGCTCAGTAATATCTGTTTATTTCACATTAAAGCGCAGACACAACATTTTTCGGAGTAAGCTATAATATTGACAATTATGTAGATATAAATGTTGGATAAAACTCTGGATAATTCTTAATGATACCCGTATTTTAAAATAAAATGTAGAAAATATGAGTAATCTGAATTCCTTGTAGGAATTTATGCACAATGCACTTGCCATTTATTACAATATCTTGGCAAGTCGGATTTAAAATAGCTGATAGAAAAAGAGGATTTTTTTTTGTAAATCGATTCTGTTATTAATCAACAATGGAACATTGTGAGAAAGAGAGTAATATGCATGACTTGGTTACTTACTGGGCAGGATACAGACCACTATCGGCGCATATTAGATGTGTTTAATGCAGTTAACACCGAAATAGCTGAATCAAGATATTATGAAAAAGGAGAAGCTAATGGAGTCAGAAGATATCAAGGTACAAAATGCACAGCAAAAGCAGATGAAAGCACACTGACCACGACTTGTTTTATTCTTTAATCTGAAACATAGGTGGTACTATATATCATGAAGTGTGTGTGTGTA
>JAXCGZ010022787.1:45000-50000 GCA_037179515.1 Halocaridina rubra | reverse complement strand
TGTAGAAGATCATTGCTGAAGAGAGGGAACAGAGTTGGTGAAAGAACAGAGCCCTGTGGAACACCACTGGCAACAGAGAAAGGGCTAGATGTCACGCCATCAACAACTACATATATAAAACGGTCAGCAAGAAAACTGGAAATCAGAGAACAGAAAGAAAGGGTAAAGACATAGGCAGGGAGTTTGGCCAACAGAGCCTTGTGCCAGACTCTGTTGAAAGCCTTAGAGATATCAAGAGCGACGAGAAAGGATTCCCCATAGTTCCCCAGAGAAGATGACCATACATGAGTAAGATAGACCAGGATATCACCAGTGGATCTTGCCTTGCGGAAGCTGTGCTGGTGATCAGAGATAAATGAGTTAGATTCAAGGCGTTTCAAGAAGTGAGAATTGAGGAAAGTTTCAAAAACTTTAGCAATTGAGGAGGTTAGGGCAATTGGTCGGTAGTTTGAAGGAATAGTGCGGTCACTCTTCTTAGGAACAGGTTGAACTAGAGCATGCTTCCAAGATGAAGGATAGATACTGGTTGACAGAATGAGGCGAAAAAGACGGCAAAGCACAGGAGCCAGTTCATCTGCAAACTCCTTAAGGAACCTTGCAGGGATACCATCGGGACAAGATGCCTTGTTCGTCTTTAGCAAGCAAAGAACCTTATGAACTTCGCGTGAAGAAAGGATAAGGGAGAGCATGCGGTTAGATAGGGGTAAAGATTGAGGAACAGATGTGCTGGAATCGTTGATAGAAGAGTTGGCAGAAAAATGAGAGCCAAAGAGAGTGGCTTTGTCAGTGGGAGAGCAAGCTATAGAACCATCAGAACGAATGAAAGGGGGAAAGCTTGAGTTACAGAAGTTTTTGGAGAGGTTTTTGGCTAAGGACCAGAAGCATTTGTCAGTGGTAGAGGAGTTAAGGTCATCAAATTTCCTTCTTATAAAGGAAGCTTCAGACCTTCGAATTTGAGCAGTACAGCTGTTCCTAGCAATAATAAAAGCAGAACGAGCTAAATCGGAAGTATAGGCTTGGCAAGATCGGTGAGCCCGATTTCTAGCGTGGATAGCCATGGAGCAGGCACGGTCAAACCAAGGTTTAGGGGAAGAGAAAGTTTTAGTAGAAAAGGGGATGTACGCTTCCATTCCCGTGGTCATAATCTCTGCAACTTTTAGAACTACCTGATCAGGGTTGCACACCAAAAGCAGAAGTCATCCCATGGGAAGTCAAAGAGAAAGTTACGCAAATTTTCATGTTGGGTACATTTGAAGTGCCAAATGCAGCACAGAGTAGGAGTGATTGGTGGTAGGGGAGCGAAAATGGAAGAGACTGAGATTATAGAGTGGTTAGATTTACTAAGAGGGGAAAGCACAGAATAAGAGCTGTTTGAAGAGCTAGAAGTAAAAAATAGGTCAAGAGTATTTGCAGCATATTCGTGATGATCAGGAACGCGAGTAGGATGTTTGATAATTTGCTCCAGATCGTGAGTAATAGAGAAAGGAAGGGCCTTGCTACCTCCCACATCTGTGTGAGACGAATGAAGCCACTCACTGTGGTGTACAGTGAAGTCTCCAATGTAAAGAACTTCGACATGTGGGTGAGAAGATGGTAAGAACTCATGGCACAAGGATAGATATTCAAAGAAAGACACAAACTCGGTGGAATTTGGAGAACAGTAGCAGAAGCACAGGAAGATAGTGGTATTGGAGAGATAGACTTTTAGCCAGAGAACATCAAAGTCAGGAGATTCAAGGTCCATGAGCCTTGCAGTAGGAGTGTTAATATTGCAGTATGCACAGACCCCACCTTTGGAACGAAAACTGACTGGGATTCGAACCAGTTTATTTCATTTTTATTAATGCCAATATAGCTGGGATTTTAGTTAAATGAGAAAAACGAGGCCATGATTGAGGATAAGAAAAGCTGTAATATAAACAAAAAGGCATTCAGTTAGAATGCGTGTATTCCAAGTATAGCAGTTAAGAGGTACGTTTTGCTTCTCCTTTGACCTTCAGTGGTGTAGTTGATAGTGCCTTGGCACAGTAATTATGTCTTAGGTTTGAGTCCCGGTCAGGGGTAAGATTTGATTTGTATATATATATATATATATATATATATATATATATATATATATATATATATATATATATATATATATATTATTATTTTTTTTGCATTCAAAAGTATTTTCTCAGTTTTCTCTCAAGAATTACATGTACGAAATCTAGTTACAGTAGATTTATAACCTTATAGTTTGACCTTATCCCACGGTGTTGATGCAGTGCAAACCTTAACAAAGAAAATTATACTTAGCGGTCCTTGAATAGAAGATTTTGGCTTGAGGTCACATTTTTAAGGAGCTGTTCTCACTAAATGAGGAGTGGTAGAGCAAGGTCTCACAATAGATTAAAAAATATAAATTCTCTAGACATTGAATAAAGAGATTTTATAAGCAGATTTGGAACATACATTGAGTGTAGAACGTCAATAAAAAAAATATAGAGATCAACTGGCAATTGAAACGATATCCATTTTGCTTCAGTTTCTTTATTAGTAGGAACTGGAATTTGAGTGTAAGCAAATAATGGAACTATTTCTCTGAATAAGATATAAATAACGTGACCCCATTTCTCTAAACAAACCTACATTACTCATTTTAGTTCCTAAAGTTTGATAACTAACATAATTACTGTGCCAAGGCAATACCAACTATACCACTGAAGATCTAAAAGGGAAACAAACCTTACCGCTTTTATCTGCTATACTAGGAACGTACACATTCTATCTAAATGCCACTCTGTTCATATTACAAATTCTCCCGACCTAACTCGTGACCTCGTTTTCGCAATTAATTCAACTCCCAATCTCATTCGGGACCAAAAATAATCAAATAAGCGCATTACTATATGTGAAATCATGAATCATTTTTAGCCCGGCTTGGACTTGAACCTAGTACACATAATTACTGTTCAAAGTCACTACCAACTACACCACAGAAGGTTCATGTCCCTGACAAGGTAAAAATTATTCATGTTTTCACCTATGGTAATGTGTTTATTTGGTTAATGTTGGTCCCGACTGAGATTGGAAGATGAATTAAATGCAAAAACGAAGCCACAAGTGACGGTCGGGGGAAACTGTAATATGAACAGAGTGGCATTATTATTTTTGTTGTTGATTTTATTATTATTATTATTATTATTATTATTATTATTATTATTATTATTATTATTATTATTATTATTATTATTATTATTATTATTATTATTATTATTATTATTATTATTATTATTATTTTTATTATTATTATTATTATTGTTGTTGTTGTTATTATTATTGGTATCATTTTTATTATTGTTGTTATTTTTACTGCTATTAGTATGTATTGATGGATTGTTACGGTGAGATTGTAAGTAAAGTTTCTGTTCTTCTAGTAATGAACAAATTTAAAAAAAAACCTATATTGATCTGGTCCAAAAATCCTTCAAATTATTTCTGACCCTGAGGGATAAATCTCGTTTACGAAATCAATTAATTCACCAGAAATTTCTAATAAAAAGCTTTCCTTTTCCTCCCCGTTGTCGGCTACGAAACGAGATTGGGAAAACTTATTTGCATATAAATTTGTAAGAAGAGATTTGTACAAACTTCTTCTCTGGCTGCTAGTTTTGCTTCTTTGACTTTAAATTTGTTCTTCTTTAATGAGAGAATAAATATGCTTGCTTTTACTTAAAATCCTATTTCATCAATATGTTGCTGGTTTATACTTGAGTGTGTTTTTTTTCAAGTCTTAATTGCAATGGAAAGCAAGACATAGTAGAGTAAAAAAAAACCCATTCTTTCTTTTTTTCATGCATTAAAATGACCATATTTGTTGTAGTAAACTCTGGGTATTTTTTTCACTGAAATCAGAGTCTATGTAAGCTTTAATTTTCATTGCCATAATATGCTGACAAGAAAAGTACTAAGGTAGCATCTTTGCAGCTTCACTCTATCTTCATTCAATTTTATAGTTATTCTGAAGTAAGAGTAGAAATTCTTGAAGGTTAGGGTTGATATACAGAATCACATTAATCTCTCCAATGATTTATGAACTTATCCTCTTTACAAGCATATTATTAATTTAAATTCGGTTTTCTTGATTCGAGTTCATAAACCACTGCTTGTAAATGCATATGTAAGAGACATTTTTAAAACTAAGTCCTTTGAAACAAAAAGTCGAAAATGACCTATGAACAGATGGATGAATACAAGAGAACGAAAGTGTAAAAATATATAGACAACATTTGTATTGGATATTTCTTCTCTTTCATTGGATTTGTCCTAATGAGTCTTCTTTTTTTTTAATGAAAATTGGATAACGCTCATGGATAGAGCGTATAGCTCAGGGACTGGTCTTTAGTGACACATTAATCTAATAAATAATACCCGAGATGCGAAGAAGCGGATCCATTTATCATCCGATTCAGTTGCCTTCGTTGATTTATTTGCCATGGATGACAAGACTAGTGCCTCAGCCAACTTTGCAGTTTGCTTTAATTACTTTCCAATGTAAAAGGGAGAGTATGTTGCTTAAAATTAGAATATCATTCTCACTACACTTGGGCAAAGATGTACAGTATGCAAAACATAGTCCATATTCACTCTAACACAAAACTTAGTCTGCCAGATATGAATGAAAATTAAATATAACTAGCCATAATGAAGCCCCTAAGTTTGATATAAGTGAAACGTAAAAAAATAAAAATACTGCCAACAACTTTCCCAGAAGATGCGTTAAATATCATTGGATTCATCACCCATCAGGACAATTATGGATTAACATTGCCAGCATTATCTGCAATACCATGCAACAGAAACAACAGAAACATTGCCAAAACAAAAAATATTGTAATGACTTAGGCAAGCATATGTCACTATTGGAGAAAAAAATGAGCTCAAGTACAGTAATAGTAACAACAACAATATTTATAATAATATATTAATATTAATGATAATAATAGTAATGATGATAA
>JAXCGZ010022787.1:35000-37500 GCA_037179515.1 Halocaridina rubra | reverse complement strand
TGTCCCTACCATTCTCCTAGAACTTCTCAAATGCCTTTCCTGCCACAAACACCTGATCCACACATCCTCTTCTGCTCCTGAACAAACACTGTTCTTCCCCAAGCAATCTCTAAGTACCTTTCCTAATTCTCTCAATTAACACTCTTATACTTTACCAACGATGCTCAACAAACTTCTTTCTCTAAAACTACTACATTCATTCTTATTTCATTTCCTTTTGTAAACTGAAACAACACATGCAATCATCCAATCAACTAGGTTCGTTCCTTTCATAAAGCATGTTCTCTTCACTCTAACCATCCATTCCACTAATGCCTCCCCACCTTTTGACAGCCATTCTACATAACTAACATCTACCCATGGTGCTTATCAGCTTTCAATACTCTCAATGCCAAATATACCTCCTCTATTGTAGTTTCCCTATTTTTCTCATCACCCAAATTCTGAATTCTATTTTCATATCCCACAGGCACAATCTCTACCTCTATCATCTTCCTCTCTTAGAAGTTCCTTAAACTACTTAGCCATCTCTCTCTGACCTTTATTTTATCTACTATCAATTGCCCATCTGCTCCTTTCACAAGCTTCTCCCTACCAGACTAACCTCTTTCATTTCCCTCCAATACATCTTCTTATTCCTTTCAAAGTTCTCTCTTTTCCTCCCTCTCCACGCACATTGCTATTCTCCTTTTTGCACTATGCCTTTCATGTGCCTCAACATGAAATGCCTACTTCTCTTCAGCCACTACTGCACCCACCTTATTATGCCATTTACTACCTTTCCTTTTACTTTCACCTGTTTCTGTCCTTACATATACTACCTCTGCACACTTAATAAATTCCTCCTTGAAGCAACTCCATTCTTTTTCCACTCCCTCCTACACTTTCTCTTTCGCTACATTCCACACATTTCTCACATTAGCATTATGTTTATAATCTTTCTCTAAGGTATTCAGTTCGCTTACTTTTTAGCACCTCTCTTCCTCTCTCGCTTACCCTCTTTCTCCACTTTTCTTCTGCTCTCACTCAACTTTCCACTAAATAACAACCACATTTTCTACCACTATCTCCTCTCAGTACCTTCGCATCTAATGCTCTTAAAATCACCCTCCTGTCCACTACAACATAATCAATTAAAGCCATGTCCACTATTCTTCTGTTATCTATACTCTGACTCATGCATAATAGTTCATATCCTTCATTACAAATACATTATTAGCAAATCAACATTTCCTTCTTAGTACACATTTATATCATTTTCTCTTCATTCTCATCCCTACCAGGTACTCCATATTTTCCAATTACACCATCCACTGGATCATTTCCTATTCTAGCATTCAAATCTCCCATCAACACCATATTCACATTCATTCCCAAGTCTTCCACATAAACTCATTGACTTTTCTTCCCAAATTCTATTCTTTCTTCTTCACTTCTTTCACTGCCATGGCCATATGCACTTACAAATACCCAAACTTCGCCTACCAGTCTTATTTTAACCACTATTCAAAATGATACTGTATTCCATTCCACCACACACTTATTTGATTCTTCACTAACAAACAGAGCCACTCTCTCTCTTCCTCTCCCTCTCTCAACTCCACACATTCTACCTATCACACCATTCTCCTTTATGTTAGTTTTGCTCAGGTGCAAGTACATTCATCTTTCTCTCCACAAACAACTCTTCCCTCTTTCTTTCACTTATGCCAGAGTCATGCACATTCAGTGTCCCAATTACTAGGGATCTGGTTGGATCTCTCCTGTTCGAATACCCCAGTATTTCTTGGCCACTACTAGGATGAAAAATACAGAGGAGGGGAATCTCAGGCACCTCCACCCCATCCTATATATTCAACTATCCTAGCACGCGGGAGAACTCGGAGAAAGTCTCCTACCCCCTCCCTAAATTGGATAATAATAATAATAATAATAATAATAATAATAATAATAATAATAATAATAATAGTAATAATAATAATAATAATAATAATGAAAATAATAATAATATTAATAATAATAATAATAATAATAATAATAATAATAATAATAATAATAATAATAATAATAATAATAATAATAATAATAATAATAATAATAATAATAATAATAATAATAATAAAAATAATAAAATAAGAATAAGAGAAATAATAATAAGTTATAATAAGATGAAAAAGCACTGTATCATCACTACTTAATGATTAAACAGTCTCTCTCTCTCTCTCTCTCTCTCTCTCTCTCTCTCTCTCTCTCTCTCTCTCTCTCTCTCTCTCTCTCTCTCTCTCTCTCTTACCTAGTATTGTAAGACGCTCCCTAGGCAACCTTCTGACTGAACATTATTATCTGTTTTTATCCGATTAAACTCATCTTCCGTTAAGCTGAAAGGCTGGCTAGTCGTGTTAGGAGATCAATGAATGGCTAGTGACGCATTCTCCAATTCAAGGGATAAAAATGAGGGAGAAATTAAATAAGAAGGTAATTTGTCACTTCGTCTATATTA
>JAXCGZ010022787.1:27500-30000 GCA_037179515.1 Halocaridina rubra | reverse complement strand
GGAAAGAATCTGAATTTGCTCAATCAAGGATGTAAGGTAATTTTTTTTTTGGGGGGGCCGGCAAAGCATGAAAGAATAGCCCCAACGTATTCCCTCCATGTCGTAAGAGGCGACTAAAAGTGGATGGGGCAAGGGGACTAGGGATCCCCCCATTGTTTTAACCTCCTGCGAAACGCCAAAGAAGAAGGGGAGTAGAGCGGAGAATAACTTCTCTCCAAACTCTAGTTTTGGGGTGTCTACATGTGCGTGGTTGTAGTACGATAGAAAACAAAGGATGTGAGGTTGGATATAGGTTTTGTAGGAGAAGGTTGGATGTACTTGCATTGTGTGAGATGAAGATGAAAGGAAAGAGTAAAGTGGCATTTGGTGATGTGGTAGGTAGGGTGTCTAAGGTTGAAAGGGGAAGAATGATGGTAAATAAGGTAGTGGAAAGGAAAGAAATGTCATCTAGGCTGATGTGGGTGAGGGCTAGGGTAGGTAGGGAATGTTGGGATTTTGTTAGTGTGTATGGGCCAGGTTGTGAGAGAAGTGAGGAAGACCGGGATGAATTCTGAAATGAGTTAACTAGGTGTGTGGATGGCTTGAGTACAAGGAACTATGTAGTTGTGTTGGGTGACTTAAATGCCAGAGTGGGTGATGGACAGGTAGGAGGTGTTGTAGGAAAGTATGGGGTACCAGGTGGGAATGAGAGTGGCGAGAAACTGTTAGATATGTGTGTGGAGCAAGAGTTGGTGATAAGTAGTAGTTTTTTCAAGAAGTTAATAAATAAGTATACATGGATGAGAGTGGCAAATGGAAGAGCGAAAGAAAGAGCATTGATAGATCAAGTGTTGGTAGCAAAGAGCATGATTGGTAGAGTGAAAGATGTGCATGCATCTAGGGGTGTGGCTGCTGGGATATCTGATCATTTTTTGGTTGAAGTAAAAGTGGTAGTAGCAAAAGAGTGGGGAAATAGATAGGGGGTATGTAGAAGGGAAATGGTGAAGATGGAAGAGATGAAGAAGCCAGAGAAGTAACAGGAATATCAGGACAGGTTGAGAGTGGCATATGACAGGGTGAAAGAAAGAGAAGTTGGGGAGTTAGAAGAGGAATGGGAGTTGATGAAAGAATGTTTTGTCGGAAATGCAAGTGATGTGTGTGGAAAGAGGTTTGTTGGAGGTGGCATGAGGAGGGGCAACGAGTTGTGGAATTAAGGGTGTGAAAATGAAGGTGGAAGAGAAAAAGAGGGCTTTTGAGGAATGGCTGCAGTGTAAAAATACGGAGAAGTGTGAAAGATATAGGGATAAAAATGTGGAAACTAAGTGGAAGGTGGAGGAAGAGAAGAGGTTGGCAAATGCTAGGTGGGGACAGGATGTTAGTAGGTCATATGAGAAGGATAAAAATAAGTTTTGTAAAGAATTGAAGAGAGTAAGGAAGGGTGGATCGAGGATGGAGGAGACTGTGATATTAAAAGAGATGGGCAGAATATTTTGAGTGCTTGCTGAATGTTGAGGAAGATAGAGAGGCAGCTATAGTGGCAGTGGGGGGTGTTCAAGTGCCAGAAATGGGAGATGAAAATGAGAGAGAGATTACAAGAAAGGTGTTGAAAAGGGAATTGTATGAAGCGAAAGCAGGTAAAGCACCTGGAATGGATAGTGTAAAAGCGGAGATGTTGAAAGAATTGGGTGTGACTGCATTGGAATGGTTAGTGAGAGTGTTTAATATATGCTTTATGTTGTCAATGGTGCCAGTGGAATAGGTGATTGCTTGTATAGTGCCCCTATACAAAGGTAAGGGAGATGTGTATAAATGCAGTAATTTTAGGGGTATAAGTTTGTTGAGTGTGGTAGGAAAAGTGTTTCGTAGGATACTGATAAATAGTATTAGGGATAAAACAGAAAATGTGATCTCGGAAGTCCAGAATGGTTTTAGGAGAGGTAGAGGTTGTATAGATCAGATTTTTATAGTTAAACAGTCAAGTGAAAAATATTTAGCAAAGGGTAAGGATGTGTTTTTTGCATATTTGGATCTGGAGAGAGCACATGATAGAGCTGATAGAGAGGTAATGTGAATGTTTTGGGGTTATATGGAATTGATAGTAAACTGTTGCATGCAGTGAAGAGTTTGTATGAGGGCAGTAGAACTTGTGCTAGGGTAGGGAATGAAATGAGTGAGTGCTTTCCAGTGAGTGTGGGACTGAGACAGGGATGTGTGATGTCACCATGGCTGTTCAATTTGTATAGTAATGGAGTCATAAAAGAGGTGAATGAGCGAGTTCATGGTCGAGGTTTGAGAATGGTAGATGGGGATGATAGCGAGTGGGAGCTGAAGCAGTTGCTGTTTGCAGATGATACTGTGGTGGTGGCATATTCAGAGGAGAAGCTGTGTCAGTTAGTGTCAGAATTTGGAATGGTGTGTCAGAGAAGGAAGTTGCGAGTGAATGTGGGAAAAAGTAAGGTTATGAGGTGTAGAAGAAATGAGGATGGTGCTGGATTGAATGTTATATCGAATGGAGAGACAC
>JAXCGZ010022787.1:0-20000 GCA_037179515.1 Halocaridina rubra | reverse complement strand
TATATATATATATATATATATATATATATATATATATATATATATATATATATATATATATATATATATATATATATATATATATATATATATATATATATATATATATATATATATATATATATATATATATATATATATATATATATATATATATATATGTACATATATATATATATATATATATATATATATATATATATATATATATATATATATATATATATATATATATATATATATATATATATATATAATATATATATATATATATATATATATATATATATATATATATATATATATATATATATATATATATATATATATATATATATATATATATATATATATATATATATATATATATATATATATATATATATATATATATATATATATATATATATATATATATATATATATATATATATATATATATATATATATATATATATATATATATATATATATATATATATATATATATATATATATATATATATATATATATATATATATATATATATATATATATATATATATATATATATATATATATATATATATATATATATATATATATATATATATATATATATATATATATATATATATATATATATATATATATATATATATATATATATATATATATATATATATATATATATATATATATATATATATATATATATATATATATATATATATATATATATATATATATATATATATATATATATATATATATATATATATATATATATATATATATATATATATATATATATATATATATATATATATATATATATATATATATATATATATATATATATATATATATATATATATATATATATATATATATATATATATATATATATATATATATATATATATATATATATATATATATATATATATATATATATATATATATATATATATATATATATATATATATATATATATATATATATATATATATATATATATATATATATATATATATATATATATATATATATATATATATATATATATATATATATATATATATATATATATATATATATATATATATATATATATATATATATATATATATATATATATATATATATATATATATATATATATATATATATATATATATATATATATATATATATATATATATATATATATATATATATATATATATATATATATATATATATATATATATATATATATATATATATATATATATATATATATATATATATATATATATATATATATATATATATATATATATATATATATATATATATATATATATATATATATATATATATATATATATATATATATATATATATATATATATATATATATATATATATATATATATATATATATATATATATATATATATATATATATATATATATATATATATATATATATATATATATATATATATATATATATATATATATATATATATATATATATATATATATATTGATATATATATATATATATATATATATATATATATATATATATATATATATATATATATATATATATATATATATATATATATATATATATATATATATATATATATATATATATATATATATATATATATATATATATATATATATATATATATATATATATATATATATATATATATATATATATATATATATATATATATATATATATATATATATATATATATATATATATATATATATATATATATATATATATATATATATATATATATATATATATATATATATATATATATATATATATATATATATATATATATATATATATATATATATATATATATATATATATATATATATATATATATATATATATATATATATATATATATATATATATATATATATATATATATATATATATATATATATATATATATATATATATATATATATATATATATATATATATATATATATATATATATATATATATATATATATATATATATATATATATATATATATATATATATATATATATATATATATATATATATATATATATTTATATATATATATATATATATATATATATATATATATATATATATATATATATATATATATATATATATATATATATATATATATATATAACCAAGCAAGCACATTACATATGTGAAAACATGAATCATTTTTACCCCGACCGGGAATCGAACCTAGGACTTATGATTACTAAGTCAAGGCGCTACCACTACACCACAGAAGGTTAAAAGGAATCCAACCTTATAGCTTATATCTGCTATACTTAGGAATGAACGCATTCCAAATGAATGCCACTATGTTCATATTACAGATTCCCCAACCTCACTCGTGGCTTCATTTTAGCATTTAATTCAATTCCCAATCTCATTCGGGTCATACAATAACCAAGCAAGCACATTACATATGTGAAAACATGAATCATTTTTTACCCCGACCGGGAATCGAACCTAGGACTTATGATTACTAAGTCAAGGCGCTACCACTACACCACAGAAGGTTAAAAGGAATCCAACCTTATAGCTTATATCTGCTATACTTAGGAATGAACGCATTCCAACTGAATGCCACTATGTTCATATTACAGATTCCCCAACCTCACTCGTGGCTTCATTTTAGCATTTAATTCAATTCCCAATCTCATTCGGGTCATACAATAACCAAGCAAGCACATTACATATGTGAAAACATGAATCATTTTTTACCCCGACCGGGAATCGAACCTAGGACTTATGATTACTAAGTCAAGGCGCTACCACTACACCACAGAAGGTTAAAAGGAATCCAACCTTATAGCTTATATCTGCTATACTTAGGAATGAACGCATTCCAACTGAATGCCACTATGTTCATATTACAGATTCCCCAACCTCACTCGTGGCTTCATTTTAGCATTTAATTCAATTCCCAATCTCATTCGGGTCATACAATAACCAAGCAAGCACATTACATATGTGAAAACATGAATCATTTTTTTACCCCGACCGGGAATCGAACCTAGGACTTATGATTACTAAGTCAAGGCGCTACCACTACACCACAGAAGGTTAAAAGGAATCCAACCTTATAGCTTATATCTGCTATACTTAGGAATGAACGCATTCCAACTGAATGCCACTATGTTCATATTACAGATTCCCCAACCTCACTCGTGGCTTCATTTTAGCATTTAATTCAATTCCCAATCTCATTCGGGTCATACAATAACCAAGCAAGCACATTACATATGTGAAAACATGAATCATTTTTTACCCCGACCGGGAATCGAACCTAGGACTTATGATTACTAAGTCAAGGCGCTACCACTACACCACAGAAGGTTAAAAGGAATCCAACCTTATAGCTTATATCTGCTATACTTAGGAATGAACGCATTCCAACTGAATGCCACTATGTTCATATTACAGATTCCCCAACCTCACTCGTGGCTTCATTTTAGCATTTAATTCAATTCCCAATCTCATTCGGGTCATACAATAACCAAGCAAGCACATTACATATGTGAAAACATGAATCATTTTTTTACCCCGACCGGGAATCGAACCTAGGACTTATGATTACTAAGTCAAGGCGCTACCACTACACCACAGAAGGTTAAAAGGAATCCAACCTTATAGCTTATATCTGCTATACTTAGGAATGAACGCATTCCAACTGAATGCCACTATGTTCATATTACAGATTCCCCAACCTCACTCGTGGCTTCATTTTAGCATTTAATTCAATTCCCAATCTCATTCGGGTCATACAATAACCAAGCAAGCACATTACATATGTGAAAACATGAATCATTTTTTACCCCGACCGGGAATCGAACCTAGGACTTATGATTACTAAGTCAAGGCGCTACCACTACACCACAGAAGGTTAAAAGGAATCCAACCTTATAGCTTATATCTGCTATACTTAGTAATGAACGCATTCCAACTGAATGCCACTATGTTCATATTACAGATTCCCCAACCTCACTCGTGGCTTCATTTTAGCATTTAATTCAATTCCCAATCTCATTCGGGTCATACAATAACCAAGCAAGCACATTACATATGTGAAAACATGAATCATTTTTTACCCCGACCGGGAATCGAACCTAGGACTTATGATTACTAAGTCAAGGCGCTACCACTACACCACAGAAGGTTAAAAGGAATCCAACCTTATAGCTTATATCTGCTATACTTAGGAATGAACGCATTCCAACTGAATGCCACTAAGTTCATATTACAGATTCCCCAACCTCACTCGTGGCTTCATTTTAGCATTTAATTCAATTCCCAATCTCATTCGGGTCATACAATAACCAAGCAAGCACATTACATATGTGAAAACATGAATCATTTTTTACCCCGACCGGGAATCGAACCTAGGACTTATGATTACTAAGTCAAGGCGCTACCACTACACCTCAGAAGGTTAAAAGGAATCCAACCTTATAGCTTATATCTGCTATACTTAGGAATGAACGCATTCCAACTGAATGCCACTATGTTCATATTACAGATTCCCCAACCTCACTCGTGGCTTCATTTTAGCATTTAATTCAATTCCCAATCTCATTCGGGTCATGCAATAACCAAGCAAGCACATTACATATGTGAAAACATGAATCATTTTTTACCCCGACCGGGAATCGAACCTAGGACTTATGATTACTAAGTCAAGGCGCTACCACTACACCACAGAAGGTTAAAAGGAATCCAACCTTATAGCTTATATCTGCTATACTTAGGAATGAACGCATTCCAACTGAATGCCACTATGTTCATATTACAGATTCCCCAACCTCACTCGTGGCTTCATTTTAGCATTTAATTTAATTCCCAATCTCATTCGGGTCATACAATAACCAAGCAAGCACATTACATATGTGAAAACATGAATCATTTTTTTACCCCGACCGGGAATCGAACCTAGGTCTTATGATTACTAAGTCAAGGCGCTACCACTACACCACAGAAGGTTAAAAGGAATCCAACCTTATAGCTTATATCTGCTATACTTAGGAATGAACGCATTCCAAATGAATGCCACTATGTTCATATTACAGATTCCCCAACCTCACTCGTGGCTTCATTTTAGCATTTAATTCAAGCTATAAGGTTGGATTCCTTTTAAACCTTCTGTGGTGTGTAGTTGGTAGCGCCTTGACTTAGTAATTATAAGTCCTAGGTTCGAGTCCCGGTCGGGGTAAAAAATGATTCATGTTTTCACATATGTAATGTGCTTGCTTTGTTATTGTAAGACCCGAATGAGATTGGGAATTGAATTAAATGCTAAAATGAAGCCACGAGTGAGGTTGGGGAATCTGTAATATGAACATAGTGGCATTCAGTTAGAATGCGTTCATTCCCAAGTATAGCAGATATAAGCTATAAGGTTGGATTCCTTTTAAACCTTCTGTGGTGTGTAGTTGGTAGCGCCTTGACTTAATAATTATAAGTCCTAGGTTCGAGTCCCGGTCGGGGTAAAAAATGATTCATGTTTTCACATATGTAATGTGCTTGCTTTGTTATTGTAAGACCCGAATGAGATTGGGAATTGAATTAAATGCTAAAATGAAGCCACGAGTGAGGTTGGGGAATCTGTAATATGAACATAGTGGCATTCAGTTAGAATGCGTTCATTCCCAAGTATAACAGATATAAGCTATAAGGTTGGATTCCTTTTAAACCTTCTGTGGTGTGTAGTTGGTAGCGCCTTGACTTAGTAATTATAAGTCCTAGGTTCGAGTCCCGGTCGGGGTAAAAAATGATTCATGTTTTCACATATGTAATGTGCTTGCTTTGTTATTGTAAGACCCGAATGAGATTGGGAATTGAATTAAATGCAAAAATGAAGCCACGAGTGAGGTTGGGGAATCTGTAATATGAACATAGTGGCATTCAGTTAGAATGCGTTCATTCCCAAGTATAGCAGATATAAGCTATAAGGTTGGATTCCTTTTAAACCTTCTGTGGTGTGTAGTTGGTAGCGCCTTGACTTAGTAATTATAAGTCCTAGGTTCGAGTCCCGGTCGATGTAAAAAATGATTCATGTTTTCACATATGTAATGTGCTTGCTTTGTTATTGTAAGACCCGAATGAGATTGGGAATTGAATTAAATGCTAAAATGAAGCCACGAGTGAGGTTGGGGAATCTGTAATATGAACATAGTGGCATTCAGTTAGAATGCGTTCATTCCCAAGTATAGCAGATATAAGCTATAAGGTTGGATTCCTTTTAAACCTTCTGTGGTGTGTAGTTGGTAGCGCCTTGACTTAGTAATTATAAGTCCTAGGTTCGAGTCCTGGTCGGGGTAAAAAATGATTCATATATATATATATATATATATATATATATATATATATATATATATATATATATATATATATATATATATATATATATATATATATATATATATATATATATGATTCAATGTATCAAAGAAATTCAGACAAAATATCACAAACTTAAAAAAAAAAACAATAATACCATGACTTAATACCGTCATATTACTTGTCATGCAAGCAGTATTCATATAATATATATAGTCAGTGATGGAATTTGTAAGTCCTGCTTGGTCTTTCAACCTCATGAAATCACATCACAACATCATGCTGAATATGCAAACTAAAACACTAGAAATTAGCAAATTCTCCACATCCATAAAGCTTACAAACCACTTATACCTTTAAGTCGAAAGCAATCTTGACATGACAGGCGCAGAAATTGTTGCTACAGCCTCTATAGACTGACTCCACCCATTACTCTACATAGCAGAACATGCACACACATTGGGAGTTTTAAAACATCAACAGTCACACACAAATACCAACCTCCACAAACATATCCAAATCCATTTGACACACTCTTTCATCCAGCCATTTAATGCAAACACACTTGCATGCGCAACGTCTTGAAACCCATGCTTCACATTACCAGCCTGTGATGGGGGCACCACCCTGGCCTTTTGAGCTACCAGAAGAGATTGTACGACACTATAAATGATACATGTACATACTTTGATGCATTACTGCATACAGCCAAACACCTTACCAAAGGACCTTTAAACGACAGAGTTTACCACTTTACTTGACGAAACCACTCAGGAAAATGACAAATGCTGTTGAATATCCTCTCCATATATCCCTTTAAACTCAACTGTTTTCATGAATGCACTTTAAAGTGATGTCTTCATGAAATCGAGTTTCGAAAAGAGCACTCAGATGCTTTTTCCTCAAGTGGATCCGGATTCACGTATGGATTCCCTTTTCTAGTAAGGCCTAGGACGTTGGCCACTTTCAATAGACTTTGGTTTTGGCAGAGTATGATCGATATTCTGAGTGAATGCCCCTTTTTATACTCAGACCAAGGGGAGGGGGCCTCAAACCGACTTACGAACTAATCATAGTCAGGGTCAGGAAACTACAACTCGTCCATAGTGGTCACTAATCCAATTCAAGGGTTATCTGTTTTTATTTATCTACCTTGGCTGTTTCCCCCTTTAATTTTGGGGTAGCCGACATCAAAAAAAGAAAACAATAAGGGGAATACTTTGCTCTATGGGCAATGAAGAGGGAGCTAGCGACCGTTCAGATGGCACTGCTGGAGTGCCACAGCCCATCCTCCCGGCTCTTCCACAACCTGTGTTGCTTCACAACTATCAACTCCTCCTACTGCCCCTACCACAGGGTTACCTCTGTAAGATGCCTCCCAATGGTAACAGCAGATGCCCATCAGAGCTGCGTCACAATCACTCGCCACTCATTCCTATTCCTAGCACGCTCTCTTGCTTCCCTCACATCCATCCTCATATCATTCAGGGCTCTCCTTACTCCATCCATCCACCCAAACCTAGGCCTACCTCTACTCCCATAAACTCTTGCATTCATCGCCTTTTTTAGCAGTCTTTCATCATCCATATTTTCCACATGGCCAAACCATCTCTGAACATTCATATCTACTCTGGCTGCAATTGCTCTCCTCACACCCGTTCTTGCTCTCACCACTTCATTCCTATCCCTATCCAACCGAGATACACCAATCATACTCCTCAGGCATTTCATCTCAAACACATTTAGTTTCCGTCTCTCACTTACTTTCATACCCCATAACTATGATCCATACATCACAGCTGGCACAACCACTTTCTCATACAAAACTTTCTTAACATTCATTTTCAACCCTCTATTCTTCATCACTCCTTACAATGCACCCAACACTTTACATCCTTCATTCACTCTGTGACATACATCTGCTTCCACTCCACCATTTGCAGCTATAACCGAGCCTAAATACTTAAACTGATCAACTTCCTCAAGTGTCTCTCTATTCAGCATAACATTCAATCCAGCATCATCCTCATTTCATGTACACCTCATAACCTTACTCTTTCCCACATTTACTTGCAACTTCCTTCTCTCACACACCATTCCAAATTCCGACACTAACTGACACAGATTCTTCTCTGAATCTGCCACCACCATAGTACTATCTGCAAACAGCAACTGCTTCAGCTCCCACTCGCTATCATCCCCATCTACCATTCTCAAACCTCAACCATGCACTCGCTCATTCACCTCTCTTACAACTCCATCAATATACAAATTGAACAGCCATGGTGACATCACACATCCCTGTCTCAAACCCGCACTCCCTGGAAACCACTCACTTACTTCATCCCCTATCCTAACACAAGTTCTACTGTCCTCATACAAACTCTTCACTGCATGCAATAATTTACCATTAATTCCATACAATCTCAAAACATTCCACATTGCCTCTCTATCAACGCTATCATACGCTTTCTCCAGATCCAAAAATTCATAATACACATCCTTACCCTTAGCTAAATATTTCTCACATAACTGCCTAACTATAAAAATATGATCTATACAACCTCTACCTCTCCTAAGACCACCCTGCACTTCCGAGATCACATTTTCTGTCTTATCCCTAATCCTGTTAACCAGTATCCTACCATACACGTTTCCTACCACACTCAACACTCTTATACCCCTAAAATTACTGCATTCATACACATCTCCCTTACTTTTGTATAGGGGCACTATACAAGCAGTCACCCATTCCACTGGCACCATTGACAACATAAAGCATATATTAAACACTCTCACTAACCATTCCGATGCAGCCACACCACCTTCTTTCAACATCTGGCACTTGAACACCCCCCCACAGCCATTATAGCTACCTCTCTATCTTCCTCAACATTCAGCAAGCACTCAAAATATTCTGCCCATATTTTCCTTTCATCGTTCCCTCTTAACATCTGACCATTCACATCTTTCACTGTCTCTTCCATCCTCGATCCACCCTTCCTTATTCTTTTCACTTCTTTCCAAAACTTCTTTTTATTCTCCTCATATAATCTACTAAATTCCTGTCCCCAACTAACATTTGCCAACCTCTTCTCCTCCTCTACCTTCTGCTTGGTTCCACATTTTTCTTCCTATATATTTTATACTTCTCCCTACTTTTACACTGCAGCCATTCCTCAAAAGCCCTTTTTTTCTCTTCCACCTTCATTTTCACCCCTTCCACCTTCATTTTCACCCCTTCATTCCACCAATCGCTCTCCCTCCTCATGCTACCTCCAACAAACCTCTATCCACACACATCACTTGCATGTCCCACAAAACATTCTTTCATCAACCCCCATTCCTCCTCTAACTCCCCAACTTCTCTTTCTTTCACCCTGTCATATGCCACTTTCAACCTGTCCTGATATTCCTGATATTCTTGATATAACCTATAGAGATGCAGGAAACTGGTTAAGTCATCAATAATGAAGTTTATGCGATAATTTTCATCATTCCATCATGAAAGTTTTATTAAACAGACACCTTTGGATATTGTGTTACAACATTTAGGTTTGCAGATGCTAATCATATATGATCAAGTTCAGTAGCACAAAGAATAACTATTCCTATTTAGGCGGTACAAACGGAATTTAATATCCTACATCATTGTAAATGATATATATTTGTTTTTAAATCATAGTGGTGAAAATTATATAGATATTAAGATGGCTTGAGGATGCATGATCAACATTTCTGAATTTCGACAATCTAGAATTCATCTTCACCTAATTAGAAGTGCTAAGTTCCTGCGAGACTTTAAGAGATAAAGAAACTGATTACTCCATACACTTACAAGAATTTGTGGAATAACACAGAAAGACTTATTTTCCTTAAATTGCTCTTCACTTTTTCAACAGTGTTTAATTGACTCATCAAATATATATTCCAGCTTATCTAATATAGTCTAGTCAGAAGAAGGGGTCCACGTGCACCCAGTGGATTTTTCGTTGGCACATGTTTTATTCAATTCTTTGAAGTGTCTATTTTAGGATTTTGACAGAAAACAGGCTCAAATAATGTCCCACTGGGTTCGTTTTTACCCATTATTACAAATAATTGGTACGTGGATGCTAACCCTGGAAAAAATTTGAAAGTTGCATAACTTTTGATCTAAGCAAATTGCAGGGACAAATGAACACGTTTTCCCATGCAATTTTGACCCAAAAAATTCATTGATATAGATATTTATAAGCTTTGAGCACATCTTGACTCAATATCGGAGGAAGCTCACCCTCAAAAATGGAAAATAAGAATTTTAAAAAATATTTTTGTCTATATACTTTGATGTAAAGTGAAAGTCCTTTAAAATCATCTTAAAGCATACAAATAAATTCCAAATCCATATCCTAACATTTGCTTATGTCATTTTTGCCCTATCCTACTAACAAGCACATCATCATCAGAAAAGAGATCGCCAAAGTCTCTCTCTTGTATTTCCATCTCTTCCTCATCATCACACTCATAATCTCCATCATCCTCACCACAGTCTCTGAGTTGTTGTTTCTATACAGCTCTTCCTTTTCTAACTCCTCTCTCTGTGCCAGTATCTTGATAAGAGAAGGAGGGAGAATAGATCTGGCATTCAAGGTCTACTTTGGAGTGCAAGCTCAGGACTTAGTCATCACTCACCATTTTTGCAGCATCTTGGCAAGCACGACAACAAGTGACTTTATTTGAGAGTAGCCATTCATGAGAAAGGTGAGTGTCTCCATCTCCTGCTACAGCTGATCAGGTACCAACCACGATGTGCCAAGTTTGCTAAAAGCATTTTGATACTTAGGGTTCTTCTGCAGTTTCTTCGGGGTATTCACCTTGCCCTTGCCTTTGAACGCACTTCTGCAGTCTTCCCCAGAAAAAAACATGGTACCCCAGCAGGGTGCCGCAGTAATCTGGGCCAAGGAACTCAGCAGTTCAGATACATTTATCAGTTTACGATGCACTAAGTGCCATGATCGAGACATACGGAGAGGTTGAGCTTCTTGGCATGGTAAAGGTGGATCATCAGAATGTCCGCGTCACGAGTCCTTACCACGTTGGACTTGTGCCCCAACTTGACAGCTTGGTAAAGATATAAGATGACACGGCTATCCGTCTCCTCCTGGTCTGAGAATAGTTCATGGATCTCAGAGAAATGGACAGCAATAGCTCCATGTTTGATGTAACCAAAAGCACCAGGGTTAGAGAGGTCGATGTTCGTGAGGAATGCTTTAAACCTCAGGTCTATGTAGAGAATCAACAGTATTTCAAAAGTCATACTACAGTTTATTCCTCTAAATAATTCTTTATTTTTGTTACTAATATTAATTTCAAGTTCATACCACAGCCATTTCCTCTTAGTTCTTTGTTATTCAATATCAGTAGTATGTACATCGATTACCTGGAATAGTTGTGACTATCGTATGCAAAGAAGAGATCTGCCATGGCACCGTTGCAGTGATGTAAGAGCTCAAAGTCATTGGTTTTCACAGCAAAGTCCATCATGAAGACAAGCATTGCATGATGCATCACTGAGAGCCAGAGCATTCCTGCATTCCTAAGATGGCCCTCATGAACCTTCTGTTAGAACTCAGTATATTGATGAATCACCTTGATAACTGAAGTGTCTTTAAGAGCAGCATCAAAACTTTCTTGGGTGCAGCAGTGGATAAGATTGACTAGAGTCTCATGTGGGACCTTCACATTCTCCTCATCCAGGAACACATTGAGTGCCCTGGCATATGATTATCCACTCAGGATGCTTTTCTGGCACCTATTGGTTGTGAGGCCAGCTTCAGTGAGAATTTTAGAGTATCCAGCACCTCTTCACTTGTGACCAGTGAGCATGCCTATATAATTAATGATTGTGTGGAACTTGCAAGAGATGATAATGTGTTTATTGAACTCCTCGTATTTCCATACTATAGAACATGCCTTCATTACCACCCCAAAGTCAAAGGTGTTGATGGTATATGGCTGCCCAACCTCCTGTGTTGCTGACTCTGACCTCTTGAGCAGCTTATGCACCACTGCATTTTCTGTAATAGGCTGGTTGATTGGGGTGTAATAGTAAAGTGTAGATTCTCTTAGAGGCACTTTCCCTGTCCTTGAAATGAAATCACCAGTTACAGGCACCTGTTGCTGGCCCTCACCTCTTGAAAGTCTGCATAGAAGATAGATGTAGTACTCCAACAGTGTAGCATTGTATATACTTATGTTTTCAGCAGGTGGGGTAAAACTAGCATTCTGGGGAAATTTGGGACCAGTTCTTTTGAATGCTACTTCAGGCAATGTCCCTGGAAAGGTAATCTTGAGGGTTCTCATTTTGGATGACCGTTCATAGAAAGGAAGGGTCCTCACATTGGTGCTTTGATGACCCTCTTTCACTTCTTGAATCATTGCCCTCACCAGTGATGATTTGAGGGGTCAGGTAGATGGACGTCTCTTTGAGAGCCTTGGTTACTGCTGTCTCAAGCTCCAGACTAAAGTTGTGGGTTTCTGAGTGACCGAGTCGGGCAAAGATGCTTGTGAGCTGCAAAGGGAGTGATTTATTTTATAAAAAATATAAATATACAATATTTTTAGAACATAAACAAAATAGTTTTGCAATGACCGTATTACTCACTGCGTTATTTTTAGTATTCTCATATAGTTAAGTATAATTCTAGAATATTAACAGATTAAGAAAATATCTACAATATCCACTCTGATGAATATTGGATGTAGGAGTGAGAGTAATGCCGATACCTGTGCAAAGCTACTCAAGAAAAAAAAATAGTTGGCTGATTACCCACCTGTTTGCTTTGATAGAGGTGCCAATGAGTGGCACAGATGAGGATGTGTTTTGGGAGTTTCCACTGGCCATTGGGTGCAGCTCGACATACATCCTGAGTGATTGAGTAGACCAGCCTCTGAGTCTTTTCACACTTCTCTCCATCAACCTCGGGTATTGCAGTCAGCACCATGCTCATAAATTTTATAAGATCATCGGGGAGTAACTCTTCCACCTTCAAAGCATTTAGCTCATGTGCAGTTGGGTTCTAAGACAATTCTTTAAATGCTTTTATTATGAGGGAACGGAGTGTGAGAGCTGCATCTTGGAGCTGGTTTATTGTACCAAGCTTGTAGGCACATGATATTGCTACGGCTAATATAATACTTGAACTGTAGATGAGGTATAGCTCCACACAACAGCAAAGTGAAACCTTGGAGAAGGCAGTTGCCTCCAAGATGTCTTTGTCTCCTAGCAAGTAGTTAATGACTTTCTCATTGCGATAGTCTGGATTGGAAAAACCACATTTGTCAAGCTTTACAATATACAAGTTATGGAGGAATGTCAGTTGGACAGCCTCATTGCATTCAATCACATGTCTAAGAACATAATTCTTTACGCTCTCATAGGCTCTCTGATGTGCTGCTCTCTACTGGGCCTGAAGGTTGTCAATGCTGTCTGAATTCTCTGACCTCTCCTTGATATGCACATGATTCTGGTCCTCGGTGTTGAATGTGTTTCTGCACATTGCATACAAGCCATTGCCCTGTAGTTTCTGGTAAAGAGCTTCCTTGTTCATTTCTTGTGCTCTGAGCACAATGATTTTCCAGGCTGGATCTTTGTTCTTCCAACTCTCAAACTTAACAGGACGTTCAGATTTTCCCCTGGCATAGATCTGTACCTTTTCACAAATAATACACTGATTAGGAAACAGGAAGGAACACCGAGTCCCATCAGACTGATCTGACTGAGATTTGTGCTGCCACAGGGAATACTTTATCTGTGATGATAATGATTAACTGGAACCAGAAGCTTTCAATTTTTTTAAGCGATCTAAGTTCATTGTAAAACTTTTGTAACAGTTTTGATGATAAGCAGTTGATTCAAAAGGCAATCCCTCCAGCGTTAATGATATCTGGTCACAAATGTTATTCATAAGGTAGGGTGAAGTTACTGGTTCACTGAGTTTCAGATCAAGAATATCATGAATGTATGAGAGCTTATCATCTGGATCCCCCTTGCAAGAGCTAAAGTAATTACCATGCTGAGAGAAAGATGAGTCATGCAAAATACATAATGTTGATGGTAACTTCTTTGTAGGGTTTTCGGCAGAGTCGCAATGTTTTCTTTTTCCCAAGATTAATCACTGTATGATTTAATTATGGACCTTAATAGTTTTATTGCTAGTCTAAACATCTTCATATTTCACTTCAACATCCATTATACCATGTTTTCACCAGCAAACACATATCTGAAAGGAAAAAGGAAAACGTGCTTAACTACAATCATTATCATAATGATATCGAAAGGATTTGAATATGTGCCTTACAAGCTGAATCAATGGGCTACAGGCACAATTGTCCAGCCATTTCGCTGGGGCAAACAATGGACACAAATTTGATATTCTACAAAATATCCCAAACTACAGTTATACCAAAATAAACAGCAAAGAGCTTATGAAACAATCCCCTATCCACGAGACTACAGAAAGAGACACGATACAAACCTCTCTTATCGCCGTCCACGCACAAGAGACTTTTCCTGGAGTGATGGCTCTTACAACCCTAGACACTCACCTAGGCATACAAACTTTGGGAAGGCCCGATCATGCCATGGCACGTACTCAAACCAGTGTTACCCATCCAATGGCAGGTACAGACACCAGGATCCATGGGCTAACCCCAGAACACATTACAATGATAAATTCCCAGCAGAATCACACAGTCGAAACAAGTCATGGACTTGCCCAAGAACAAACTACAACTATGACTACGGATACCACCCTAATGAAACATGGTAAGAATGTAACATTAGTACATGTGAGCGCTCAGTCCCTGCTCGCTTATTTTGAGGAAATAATAATGCTAACAAAAGACTACAACATAGACATCCTCTGTGTAAGTGAAACTTGGCTTCCTCCTACAACTGAAAGTAAATATGTGAATATTCCAGAGTTTAAAATATTTTGCATTGACCATGGCCGAGGGGGTGGGGTCTGTATTTATGTTAAAAATTATATCAGTGCATCAGAAATAACTACAGGTTTCGAAAAAACTGAAGAGCTCGAAGATTTATGGATCACTGTTCAGTATCAGAAACTTCCATCTTTTATTGTGGGGTGTGTTTACCGTCACCCTAAAGCACCCATCAGTTCATTCAGTCATCTGCTAGAAATATTCAGATATATCTGTGTGCACCATAAACCCATATATATACTTGGTGACTTTAATGATGACTTGCTCTCAGCAGATAACAAAATGAAAAGGGTGATCAACACTGAGAAGTCAACACAAAATAGTGACAAAACCGACCCGCGTAACCCCTAATTCTAGGACTCTTATAGATCTGATAATAACAAATAAAGTGGAAAGCATACCCTATTGGGACGTAATTCCCTGCCCAATTGCAGACCACGAGCTGAACATTGCTATGCTAAACATAAACAAGCCCAAAAGGAAGCCTCTCTTCAAGACATTCCGGTGTCTAAAAAATTACTCCCCTGATATCTTTTGTGAAACATTAATCAACAACACAAATGCACTTAATAGAATTAAATACACAGATAACGTCGATTTGCAGGTTGAGATTCTAACAAAAGTCTTCCTTGAATGCTTAGATAGTTGTGCACCCATTGTAACAAGAAAATTAAGCTGTCCCTCAACCCCCTGGCCAGCTAATGACATCAAAGAGGCAATGCAAATCAGAAGTCAAATAAAAAAAAGAGCTAAAAATGAATAGATATGACATGACTCTCCGAGAACGTTATAAAACAGAAAAGAAACGTGTCAGATCTCTCATCAATGTAAGTAAAAAAGACTTTTACAAAAAACAATTTACTGACTCTAGACATGATACAGCAGCAACATGGAAAGTGATAAGAAGCATGATACCAAATAAAAAGAGTACCTCAGAAAGCTATGAAAATATTATTGAGTTGAAAGACAAAGCGGAAAACTTTAATAACTATTTTGCTAATGTTGGCAAAAATACCTATGAGAAAACACAAGTAAACATCAACTCAGTGAAAATGGGTAATTGCTTAAATGACAAATCTTCCAATGTAAGCACAAGAGAGTACTTCAAGATAATCCTATCGATTGTGCTACTCTAATTCTTACCATAAAGAACCTAAGAAACTCTGGCTCTTATGGTCCAGATGATATACCATTTCAGTTCATCAAAGATGCTCTACCCATGATTGTATCTTTTATTCTAATTATTATGAACACTTCCATTGTTAATAAAAAGTTTCCTGACTCTTGGAAAATATCACATGTAATACCTCTGCATAAAAAGGGGGACAGAGAAGATGTGACAAACTATCGTCCAATTTCCCTGCTACCCATTTTCTCTAAATTATTAGAAAAAAATTGTTGCATGCCAATTTATGTCATATATAGTCAAATAGACTATCATCGATTAACCAACATGGTTTCAGACTGAAACTCTCGACTGAAACTACACTGCTCAAAGTTACGAATAGAATCTATAATAATATAGATATGAAAAAAATATCTCTGCTTGTATTATTAGACTTATCAAAAGCCTTCGACAGTGTAAACAATGAAATTCATTTAAGTAACTGTACTAACTGAAATATTAATCCGAGTTGGTTTAGCGAGTATCTATCTAATCGTAAACAGTCTATACGTCTTAACAACATTATCTCTATGCCAAAAAATTTATCATTTGGTGTTCCACAGGGATCAGTACTTGGTTCTATCCTCTTCTCCATCTACGTAAATGATCTATCTTCTTTCATTTCTGACTGTGTAGTCGTACAATATGCAGATGACACTCAACTACACCTTAGTGGTGATATTAATAATCTCCCAGGGCTAACTTTAAGAGCAGAAAACACTCTGTCAAAAATTAAAACCTATTTTCAAGAAATTGGGCTGTTAATTAACGAAAGTAAAACACAATGCATGTTTATTGGTTCAAGGTTCCAAATAGCACAAATTCCAGAAAACACAACAATTAATTTTTGCGACAATATTATCACACCCAGCAAAACAGTCAAAAAACTAGGAATTCACTTTGATAACTACATGTTGTTTGATTCCCACATAGACAAAGTATGCAAAAAGGTTACAGGAACATTAATGTACTTATCACGTATAAAAGACAATTTTGAGACTACCACTCGAATAACTGTTGTTGAATCTCTAGCCCTGAGTCACATTAATTACTGCACAACTGTTTGGGGAGCTACCACTAAGACTCAGATAAACAGAATACAGAAGCTTACTAATTTTGCAGCTCGAGTTGCCCTGGAAGGAATAAGAAAATATGACCACATCACACCAGCTCTCAATAATCTTGGGTGGCTGCGGGCAGAAAATAAGGTCGCTTATGCTATTTATGTTTTTGTATTCAAAATTTTGGACCATCATTATCCTAGCTGGCTATTTGATTTAAAAACAGTCAGGGATATAGGGGGAACCAACACTAGACAGAGCAGTGAGCTCTTTATTCACAGAACAAACACAGAAGCAGGTTCAAAGATGATCACTATCAAAGGCCCATACTCTGGAACAGTATTCCAGAGTATCTTAATAATGCATCCTCCTTCACAACTTTCAAAGGCAAACTATATAGTCTTCTTTAAGACAAATAGTTGCTGCTCGTTAAGAACTAATTATTCTCATTGTAATGAAAACAAATATGGAAATGATGCCGATAATAACAATGCTGTATATAGCGTTATTATTACTACTTTATTATTAACATTATTGTTAACATTTTTATTTCAGCATTACTATTTTGTATGAAAGTTACATTTAATTTAACTATTTGTATTACCCTCTTATTTAATAGTTTAATTACATGTCTACTTATAAGTTAATTTTACTTTATTATTAACATTGTTAAAATTTTTATTACAGTATTATTATATTCTAGGAAACCATTATTTAATTTAACAGTATGTATTGACCTCTTTCTTATTAGTTCAGTTATATATCTACTTATAGGTTACTTTTAGTTCGATAGAAGAATAACCATTGTACAAAAATGGAAATAAATGTTTGTTTGTTTGTTTGTTTGTTTACTGCCGTATTGACTACCACTTTTTTTGCTTTAATTTTTCTCCTTATATCGAGTCAAGACATGCATAAAAAATTAAGAATATTTATTCCATTAGATTTTTTGGGTCAAAATTGCATGGGAAAATGTGTTCATTTGTCCCTGCAATGGGTATAATTCAAAAGTTAAGCAACTTTCTAATGTTGCTAGAGTTCGCATCCACGTACCAATTATTTGAACCTACCTCCTGTCAAAATCTTAAAATAAGCACTTCAAAGAATTGAATAAAACAGTTGCCAACAAAAAATCCGCTACGTGCAAGTGGACCCCTTCTTCCTCCCCAACTAATAGTAATATTATAGCCATAGCCATATATAAAAGCATTTCTACTTAAGATGAAAGTAATTATTAATTATTAATCTCTCTCTCTCTCTCTCTCTCTCTCTCTCTCTCTCTCTCTCTCTCTCTCTCTCTCTCTCTCTCTCTCTCTCTCTCTCTCTCTCTTTCATTCCTTCAGTTTCAGAAACGTCTACTTTAATTACCAAAAACATCACCCTGGAGCAAATGTCGTTACAGCTAACTGGATGCAATACTCTTACGAATGGCATGGAAAGCTGAAAGAAAGACCAGCATGGATATACAAATATGTGATCCATAATCATAAGACTTTATGTGTTGTTGATTTGTTTTATCGCTATTCATGTAGAGTGTGATTCATAAATATCATGTGCTTTATAAGAGGAAGGCATGGAGTTCTTGATACAAATAAAACATTATGAGGATAAGATTATCTCATATATTCATTGAAATATAAATGTACATATATCACTTTATGTAAGATACACTACCATTACGGATATTCTTTGATAATATGAGGTAGAAATCCCATTTCTAGTCAAAAAGATTAACTCCTTCACAAAAGCCAATGGAATGGGCTCAATAGCAAAGCGGAAGGGGATTGTTGCAGAGAAAGTGGAAGGGGATTGCTGCAGATATGACATCTTCAACCAGATGGTGTTGCACACAGTGTTGAGACAGGAGAGCCACACGGCTAGTGCATCGGGACGTATCCTCTATGCTTAATCAATGGCGGAGCTCACCTCTCATATAACTAGCTGTCTGATATTTCGTTTGTGATAGACGATGAAGGGATACGAAGGACTTGACGTTGGCTGTTATAAGCATATAGTCAATATCCGAGAAAATGGACAAGCAGAAGGTTGGAGTTTCATTGCACGTTCTAATATCTATTGCACATATTTTACGGAGTTTGTTACGATAATTGCCACACTTGGGAATCTAAGATAATGAAGGTTTATGATAGAATTAGTCCAGCAAAAATGAATAGAGAGGCAACAGAAGTGGCAATAAAAGCAATGCTCACACTTTTTATTTAACAGGAGAAATGCTCTGTCTTTTTTGTAAGATTTTATTCGTGTGAGAATATTAACCCTAATAGTGATTAATTTATCAATTGTGTATGTGTGTGCATGATAGAGAAAGAGATATATAGATATTTAGAGAGATGAGAGGATAGATGGATAGATAGATAAATAGAGAGGTATATAGATTTAGAGA
>JAXCGZ010022786.1:105000-122500 GCA_037179515.1 Halocaridina rubra | reverse complement strand
AATAATAATAAACCTTTATGTCCAATGTACATTGGGTATTCAAATAAGATACATATATATTCCAGATAGACATCTGTGGTGTACGATATAGACATACTAAAACAAACAAATCATAAAGATGAGTGTACCATTAAAAATTACAAGTAAAATCTTCCTTTAAGAGTAACTTCTTAAGATTATATTTAAAAGTATACACTGAACCAGCATTTTTTAGTTCACTGGGAAGCTGATTATATAAATGAGGTCCACGAATGTTTATATATCTTGAGCCAATATCAGTTTTAGACCTTCGTACTAATAAATCTTCCCCTTGACGGGTAGTTAACCCGGTAACTGAGCTTACTGTAGAAAAATTATACAAGCAATCAGGAAGATTGTTTCTTAGTATATTAAAAACAAAGGTACATATATCAAAAACATGTTTATCTCTAATCTTTATCCATTCTAGATCTTTTAAAACAGGAGAGATGTGCTCGTATTTTCTTACGTTGCCAACAGCCACTCGTGCTGCAAAGTTTTGTAACTTTTGTATTCTTTGTAATTGAGTCTTATTTGTACATCCCCAAACTTTGAGACAGTAATTGATTAAACTCATAGCTAAGGACTGGACAATTATTATACGAGTTGATGTTTCAAATGAGTCTTTTACCCTATTTAGATATATTATAGTACCCATTACTTTTTTATAAATTTCATCTATATGCATTTCACACATCTAATGGTATACTCAATATATCTGTTGATTTGACAGGGTAAAGGGGGGTTTACACGGTCAAACGGTTCTTCGAACGCGGTTCGACAGACAAGTGTTTGAAGTGATGTTCGATTGTGTGAACGGAGTATTTTGTTGTCGAACACTTTCGACAAACGTGTTCGACAACCAAATACCCAGTTCACACGTTCGAACATCACTTCAAACACTTGTCTGTCGAACCGCGTTCGACGAACCGTTTGACTGTGTAAACCCTCCTTAAATCTCCGACATGAGACACCTCTACCTTCTACTTCACATTGCCAAGTGGATCTGGTGAAGAAAAGCTATTCGACTATATATATATATTTTTTTTTTTATGGGGAAAGACAACTACTATATATACAGATTTCTGTTATGTAGGAGGCACCTAAAGGAGATATACTAGGCAATGGGGGAGAGAGATTAATTATAATGCCACTTTGTCGCAATTACTCTCCACACAATATGGGGTGGATACAGACAGGTTGTTTTGGAAGGAAGATGAAGGCTGGATGCCTCTCTTAACGTCCCATGGCAGTATTGAACCGGCGTTGGTAAAATGGTAGCGTCCGCGACTCTGAGGCGGCAAGTCGAGGGTTCGCGTCCCGTCACGGACTGAGGTTAGTAAGGGCATACACTCAAGGTAGCGATTACATCTGCCAATACAAGTCCTTCGCAAGAAGGCAACCGTCCTAGCCCTTAGTAGAAAAGGGAGTTCGTGACGTAAAACCGAAACTAAAAGTTAGTTAGGCTTGTCATTTCCATTGAGCCACTCCAGCCATGAGAGAGAGATTTTGATTTCTTTATTTCCTTCGCGTCGTAAAAGCCGACTAAAAGAGATAAGGAAGTGAAAGATTAATAATCCATCCATCATTAGCTTCGAATTCTAGTCGTGAGGTCACTATTGGTTCAAGCCCCAGTGGATTGATACATATATTACAATTGTGGCTACCCCCTGGTTTAATATGCATTATTATTATTATTATTATTGTTATTATTATTATTATTATTATTATAATTATTATTATTATTATTCTTATTCTTATTATTCTTATTATTATTATTATTATTATTATTATTATTATTATTATTTTTATTATTATTATTATTATTATTATTATTATTATTATTATTATTATTATTATTATTATATGTGTGTGTGTGGAGAGAGAGAGAGAGAGAGAGAGAGAGAGAGAGAGAGAGAGAGAGAGAGAGAGAGAGAGAGAGAGAGAGATTATTTTATTTTATTAATTTATTGCGCCAAGGCGTCAGACATTACGTGAGTTCATACAAATAATGCTTCAAATGGATATAAAATCAAGAATTGAACATGGTTTACAGGGAGGTGTACATATTGATAAAACATTGCTGCATACTAACACACAACTCACAGAATGGCAGCACAGAGTACATTATATGCAAAAGTAAAGCTCAGAGAAACGCAGAATGCACAAACAGAATTATATAGCAACATACAGAAAATATATGTATAATTCAATATAATTAATGGCCACCAAAGTGAGGAAAACGAGCAAGAATAACATCAAGGTTGTCATCATTAAGTAAAAATGAGCAGATCTGTATTAAGTTCTGACCTCGTGGTAAAACATCTCTCACTGCGGGGCACTGAAGACAATAGTGGTCAAGAGTGTTAGCATTAGTTCGGTCGCATAATTTACAGGAGGTGTACTGTGGCATATCTAGAGTCTGGGAGACCTGCCATAAAGGCCGATACCCCATTCTGAGCCGAGCACTAACTACATTGTTTTTCCGCACCATTAACCCGCGTCTGCGATACTTGTAGCGACTGTGAAGGAAGTGATCATGGTGCTGTATGGACACACTGTTGGCCCTCTCCGTGTCCCTGCGCTGGACCGTCATGGCAAACCCAGCTGAGTAGATGATGTTACGTAGGCATCGGAGGGAGGGCTCAGCGTCCACAGCATGCCCATCCAGCATACAGGCCGCCTTGGCAAGACGATCCGCTGTGTCGTTGCCAGTCAGCCCAATGTGGGATGGAGTCCACAAAAAAGACACAACAAGAGAAGCATCCCGAGCGGCTGCGAGGCGACATAGTATATTTCCCACAGTACGGCCACAGATAGGTCTTGGCGAGGATAGGGCTTGTAGGGCCGATTGGGAGTCACAAATTATTACCCCATTCACTCGTCGTCGAACAAGGAGAGTCACGGCATCCAAGATGGCATTCAGTTCACAGTAGGTGGAGCTCGACGAGGTGGGTAGTCTACGGCCAATCCATGAATCAGCCGGCACAGGCGGCTCCATGGTGGGGGAAAACACAGCACATGCCGCCCTCCCATCTGCTTGCACAGAACCATCAACATAGACGTGGTGTGCTGCAGGGACAGACGTGGATACATCAGCGATAGTCTCCAGAGCTAACTGTCTCTGCAAGGGGGGATAGACATCCTTCGAGGTCGGTGTATATGTGACAGCGGGGAGGGGGACACGCCAGGGTGGTAAATCTGGGACAGCCGCCTGCACTGGCAGGTCGATGTCAAGGCCACGGAGAATGTCACTCACCACCCTGATAAGGTTATGACCTCCTGCTCGAAGTGGGAGCCTGGGTGCGTCTGGATCAAGGGACGTCCTCATGACAGCAGAGAAGTACGGAGCAAGAAAGGGGTAGTGAAGACACTTAGCAGTAAAATAGGACACATTGGCATAAATCCTCTCCACAAGAGGGGGTAAGTTGAGCTCCAACTGCATACTCACAATACGGGTAGAGAGAGAACATCCCAAGATAAATCTCATGACTCGATTCTGGAACTTTTCAAGTGGCTCGAGAGCTGGTTTAGGAAGTTGACACAAGGCAGGAGACAGATAGTCAACCACTGACCGAAGTAGTAGGATGTAGAGGGTCCTCGCCACTGGGATGGAGACTCCTGCAGCATTGTTGGCAAGCCACTTGACAGGTGCAAAGCGGGGCTCCAGACGGTCAAGAAGGCTCTTCACAAAGGGATGAATTCGTTGACGAGCAGGTATGGCTGGGGTGATCCGGACAGGTGCACCTAAATACGTGTACTGTGTGCAGTGAGGGATGACATTACCACCCATGGCGAATGCGGGCAGTGCTCTGCAGTTGCGTGAAGTAAAAATCCTGCTTTTTTCTGGGGAGATAATAAGGCCACAGGAGGTAGCAGACACGTAAAAGTCATGGAGCATGTGCTGGAGGTCGTGAGTTGAGGTCGTGTGGATGCATATGTCGTCCGCATAGCAGGTAACTGTAGTACCGGGGATGACAGGAAGGAGGGAGAGTAGACGATGCATAAGGATATTGAATAGAAAAGGACTTAGCACACCCCCCTGAGGAGTACCCAGTTCAAACCGTTCATAGGAGCTATACGACCCTTTAAAAAGGACGCTTGATGTTCTGTTGCAGAGATATCCCCGTATCCATTTCAGTATGTTCCCCCGAACTCCAAAGTCCACCAGCTGGTCAAGAATAATTTCCTTGTTGGCTATATCGAAGGCAGATTTGAGGTCCAGGAAGGCGACCACACTGGTGGGAGAAAGACGGGTGTAGAGTTCAGCGAGGCAGTGATGTGTGCTCCGTTGTGGGAGGAAACCATAAAGACTGGGGGAGAGTTTATTCTGTAGACGGTGCATGAGCCGGGCAAGAAGGATGCGTTCAAACACTTTGCTGAAGCAGGAGGTGAGGGAGATAGGCCTAAATTTGTCGGTTCCAGGTTTTGGTAGAGGAATAATAGTGCTTCTGGTCCAGGCAGAGGGCACATGCCCCAAGCAAAAGCAAAGATTGAAGAGGCGCAGTAGGGGGTTACCAGGAACTTTCTGAAGAAGATGGAGAACTTGATATGTAAGACCATCCTCCCAGGGGCAGTAGCCTTAATCCTAGCAAGAGCACGTCGTAGTTCATCCTCTGTGAATGGGATGTCATCCTCTTCATCCGTCTGTAGTAATGCACCCATTAGGCGGAGGTTACGAACACTGCGGTGGGTGGAGAGTGCCTCTTGAACGTTCCCGGGAAGGTTGCAAGTTTGTGACTGTGCTGACCAGGTAGTAATGAGGTCCTGAGCGTACTCAAGTGGACTGTGGTGTAGAGCACAGGTGGGTTTCTTCTTGACAGCCTTCCTTATAAGATGCCACATAGTCCCAGCGCTAGTCTGATGGTTAATACTATCCGTAAATTTCTGCCAATACTCCGTGTGCACACACTTCTGCAGGGCAACTAGATCATCCCTCGCCAACTGATATTGGTGCAGGTGGTCAGGGGTGGGCTGTCTTTGAAAGGAGAGTCCAGCATCCACAGCTGTCCTTTCCGCCTGGGCAATACGCTGATCCAAAGTCCAGGAATGGGCCTCAGGGCGACGTGGAACGTGTGGTCTGAGAACATAATGCGTGTAGAAGTCATGTGTAGAATCCACCAGTGAGTTGTATAAGCTGTCTGGAGAAAGGAGATCAAAAGTGGGAAGGAGGTGAGAGATAAAGGAAATATAAGTGGGACAGTATTTGGGAGGGATAGAGATGCGGGTGCGGTGATGGGAGAGGGTAGCTGGAGTGAGAGAGAGAGAGAGAGAGAGAGAGAGAGAGAGAGAGAGATATTAAAATTTAAATGTCCCCCTAAAATACTCATTTTCTTTTATCACAACCATATAATTAAAAGAGAAAACTATATAAGGGTAACTTTTGTATTTTATTCAATATTTAAGTATTGGCGAAATTAAAACATATTTTTTTGTTAAAACATATTTGAAACTTTTGAATAAAGTAGAATAATTTTAGAAGCATCGCACTGATGAAGGAAATTATATTGAAAGCCCTATAATATATTTTTAAAGCATTATAGCGAGTCATTAATTAATTTTGGAAGTTGTATGATAAGTCTGTAACATACTGGAAGCCAAACATATATTTTGGAAGCTTTTTAAAATCTTTGACTTTGCAGACATATATTTTTATTTTATTTTTTTTTATTTTTTAGGAACTTTTCGTATAATTTGGGATCATTATAGCAAATCTGTGAAATTTTTGGAAGCAGAGTATTGTGTTCTTCTTGGGGAACACAGCATTGTTCTTCGGAGATCAAGGGCTCTTCAACTTCCAATAAAGATATTACTCTTCGAGATCGTTCTTTAGGGATGCTGTGTTCTTCATCTTTCAAATGTCTTCTTCCAGAATAGTTCTTCAGGGCTGTAAAGTTCTTCAACTTTACAACTTCCTTCTTCGGACTTGTTCTTCAGGGATACAGATTTCTTCAACTTCCAATATAAACTTCCTTCTTCGGACTTGTTCTTCAGGGATACAGATTTCTTTAATTTCCAATATAATCTTCCTTCTTCGGACTTGTACTTCAGGGATGCAGATTTCTTCAGCTTCCAATATAAACTTCCTTTTTCGGACTTGTACCTCAGGGATACAGGTTTCTTCAATCTCCAATATAAACTTCCTTCTTCGGACTTGTTCTTCAGGGATACAGATTTCTTCAACTTCCAATAGAAACTTCCTTCTTCGGACTTGTACTTCGGGGATACAGATTTCTTCAACTTCCAATATAATCTTCCGTCTTCGGACTTGTATTTCCGGAATACAGAGTTCTTTAACTTCCAATATAAACTTCCTTCTTCGGACTTGTTCTTAAGGGATACAGATTTCTTCAACTTCCAATATAAACTTCCTTCTTCGGACTTGTATTTCCGGGATACAGAGTTCTTTAACTTCCAATATAAACTTCCTTCTTCGGACTTGTTCTTAAGGGATACAGATTTTTTCAACTTCCAATAGAAACTTCCTTCTCCGGACTTGTACTTCGGGGATACAGATTTATTCAACTTCTGATATAAACTTCCCTCTTCGGACTTATACTTCAGGGATACAGATTTCTTCAACATTCCAATATAAACTTCCTTCTTCGGACTTGTACTTCAGGGATACAGATTTCTTTTACTTCCAATAGAAACTTCCCTCTTCGGACATGTACTTTAGGGATACAGATTTCTTCAACTTCCAATATAAACTTCCTTCTTCGGACATGTACTTTAGGGATACAGATTTCTTCAACTTCCAATATAAACTTCCTTCTTCGGACATGTACTTTAGGGATACAGATTTCTTTTACTTCCAATAACAACTTCTTCTGGAGATACAAGTAGTCGTCAGCTTGTATCCAATTTTTCTCTTTTTTTTTTTTTACCATTGTTTGTCAGGGTCACAGGCCTCAGCTTCCTCACATTCCTCTTTCCAGGGATGGAAATGGTATTTGCGTATGTTCTTGCAACACACGATTGGATTATCTGGTCCTGGATTTCTCAGTGGCCATCGCTGAATATAATCCAGCTCTGGAAGGTTGTTACATAAGATTCCAGCAAGTGTGACGTTATGTAGCTGCTCCAGCTGACCTGTGGGAAAACAAATTATTCATAATAGCTTAGGACGGAAGTTAATGGAAGTTTCTGTTTAATTTGCTTTATATTGTTGTTATGAATCTTTGTTTACCATCGTGATTAAAGAAGTTACTCTTTCATAATTGAAAAGGTTTTAACAGAACTTATGCTTAAGACAAAAATATTCCTTAGCCAGTCTAATAAAAACACTCTGGAATAGGTCTGCAATATTGCTAAACAAAAATAATTATTTTTACGTTCATAAGTTATATTAGTTACATAACAATTACTTACTGGGAAGTATTAAGTACTCTCTTTACTTTCCTAATGAAAATAGTCATTGTAATAACAAAGTTAAAGTTTGTAAAGTAATTAATTGATGGCAGATATAATGTAAAGTAATTAACTGATGGCAGATATTATGACTTTAAACTACTATTTACAGACGCATCGTGCTGGATCTAAATACCTACTGCAAAGTACAAAAACTTACTTTTCTTGAACAAAATAGGTATAACAAAGACTTAGTGGAAGTTCTTTAAGTAAACATTGTTGGTAGATGCAGTGACGTCAGCTTACTTGCATATAGACACAACTTGTTCCGGTTTTACGTCACGGACTCCCTTTTCTACTAAGGACTAGGACGGTTGCCTTATTGCGAAGGACTTATTTTGGCAGATGTAATCGTTACCCTGAGTGAATGCCCTTGCTAACCTCAGACCGTGATGGGGTGCGAACCCTTGACCTGACGCCTCAAAGTCGTGGACGCTACCGCTTGAGACACGGTGATTACAGCATATAGACACAACTTACTGGATGTAAATGCTCCTGGGCCGTGTTTATGTTCGAACCAGTATCGATCCCCTCTTTTGAGTCTATAGAATTGACTGTGTATGAGACAGGTGAATGTTGGTCCCAAAATTCCTCCAGGTATAGGGCTTTCGGACATCCCACCTGCGAACAGGTCTATATCATTCACATTCCTGAAAATAGGGAGAATCAGTTATCTTATGCACGCTACCACATTTGCCAACAACACCACATACACTGATGGTAAACTAATCATTACTCATTTTGTATAATAATCGTTATTCTTTCTATATGTACTCAAGTTGCGAGTAATCTTTTAAGGGATGACCCGGTTAAATTGCGCAAAAGCATGCTTTTGACGCTCTTTGTGTAAACAAAAATAAGCAGTGAGGGATTTCCAGTCCCCTTGCTCTGCCTCATTTAGTCGACTTTCTTCTTGTCTAACCCAAGGAGAAAGAAAGAGAGTGAGGGATTTCCAGTTCCCTTGCTCTGCCTCATTGAGTCGGCTTTCTCCTTGTTCAACCCAAGGAGAAAGAAAGACAGTCAGGGATTTCCAGTTCCCTTGCTCTGCCTCATTGAGTCGGCTTTCTCCTTGTCCAACCCAAGGAGAAAGAAAGACAGTGAGGGATTTCCAGTTCCCTTGCTCTGCCTCATTGAGCTGACTGTCTCCTTGTCCAACGCAAGGAGAAAGAAAGACAGTGAGGGATTTCCAGTTCCCTTGTTCTGCCTCATTGAGTCGGCTTTCTCTTTGTCCATCCCAAGGAGAAAGAAAGACAGTGAGGGATTTCCAGTTCCCTTGCTCTGCCTCACTGAGTCGGCTTTCTCTTTGTCCAACCCAAGGAGAAAGAAAGACAATCAGGGATTTCCAGTTCCCTTGCTCTGCCTCATTGAGTCGGCTTTCTCCTTGTCCAACCCAAGGAGAAAGAAATACCTTGTGTGATATCAAATCCTTAAAAAATATTGTGTTGCATTGACCACGTGAATAAGTACCCTAAAAATAATGAGTCAAGTGGACTTAGTTATATGCAAGGATCTGAGTAAGATTTACCTATAAAAGCATAACCATAAAGAATGAATTAGATTTACCTGTAAATCTAAACATAGGTGTAATTAGAGTCATTACCTATAAACAGTTTGTAGGGCGGCCACTCTTTCTCTCGGTATTTCATTTAAGAGATCCCAAAAATGTCCAGCTTTTTTCAGACCGCACAGCTTCCTAAAACTGTTATAAGGGGCCAGTCCATGGTCTCTTCCTCTCTGGATGTTCAGTGCGACCAAATCCAGCCCAAAGGGTCTATTTCCTCTAAAGAGCTTTCCTGCTACCTATAAAATAAAAGAATAAAGAGTTCATATATATGGTTACAATTACGACAAACACAACCAGGAACAAATATAATTCTTCCTTACAAATATAATTCATCTGTAAAGAACTCTTGCAAAGAAAGAAAAAACAACAACAACTTTTTCTTACTTCTTCTGAAAAATAAGGATCAGCTTCTGTTTCTGGCAGGACAGTGCCTCCTCTTCCGGCATCGCAAGTGCCATGTTTATCATAGAGATCGAAGGGCTTGAAGAAGATAGAGCTCAGATACTGACTTCGAATTGATCCATGTTTGTTTACATTAATCAGCTGATCCTGAAGATACATGGAGTAATTAATGTATTATTTTTGGTATTGAACTTGGGTCTAATCTCAGACCGTGACAGGACGCGAACCCTCGACCTGACGCATCAGGTCGAGGGTTCGCGCCCCGTCACGGTCTGAGGTTAGCAAGGGCATACACTCAGGATAACGATTACATATGCCAAAACAAGTCCTTTCCAGGAAGGCAACCGTCCTAGCCCTTGGTTGAAAAGGGAGTCCGTGACGTAAAACCGGAACAAATTGGAACATTTAACTTGGGTCGTGAAGAGAGAATTCTATCCTTCTATTCCCTGCTGGTGGCAGATCAGGCTAAAGGAATATTCCCCGGGGGTCGTTAAAGCCAAGTAGAAGAGATATCTCTAGTGATGTGGGAGAATAATACCATAGTCGTATACCTTGTGTTTCGTAAGAGCCAATGAAAAGGGATCCTCATTGATAGTTAGAGTGAAAAATATAACAGCTGTGTAACCTGCATCGCATATGTCATCCAAAATGATATATCTTGTTGTGGTTTTTATTTTGACAAGTCATTGAGATCACATGTTCTTACAAGAAGTGTTTTGGGACAAGGATATCCTATGGGGGTTATCTTAGTAATAAAGAATTTTGTAATTATTCGTCATTTTGACAAGATTATTTATAATTTTAACATCTTCACAGTTATTTCTCTGGGATTTTTAACTCTATCAGAGATGTTCTTAGTGGCTCTCTCGGGAAAAAAAAATTGTGATTATGCGATGTCCAATGCAATTTTTTTTTATTTTTTGCGTACCGCAATTAAGCTATGTCCAAATCGGAATGCAGCCGCTGCGAATTCATTGGCGATTCCTGCGTCGATCCTTGAATCATAATCAGTCGTATGCTCCCCCCCTGTCAGAGGATACAACTTGTTCACTGTCATAAGAGTGGGTCCTGGAATATACAAAGACCTTGAGGTTAGAAAAAGATCAGACCATACGAAATAGTAAGAAAAAAAAATGGTTGGCAAACTTGTTCAGAGGCATAAGAAGAAATATTATCTTGAGAAAGAACACAAGCAAGAAAGTGAAGAACTAGTATTATGATGTCAAGAAGGAGTAAGAAAAGTATGTCAAAATATTCAAAAACCTTTTCAAACTAGCAAATGAAACACATGTGATAAGTTCCTCTTCCTAATATCACTTACACGTGGCTTACTGTGGTTGACTTACCAATTACTGTAGGTAAATATTCATTATAAGTCACTTGCTGCATTTCAGCCCCTATAATTCTCCTGGTTTCTTGGAATATCTTTTCGTCATCCCAGGCTGGATTGCAATCAGAGAGAAGTGATGCAATGCGATTATGCTCTCGAAGAAACAAAGTGTGAATCGTTGTCAAAAGGAGCTGTTCGTTGACGCGTCCGTCACCTGGAAATGTATGACAGGAGAAATGCTTGTAAGTTCTCCCTAAAAAAAAATTGTGGTATAATGAGTTACATTCTTTTGATGGCAACATTCTACAGAAACATGTCATTGATTTGAAGCCTCCAACTTACCTGCCTGAAAGCAAAATTGATTTGGAGGTATGTTACAGGAGCTGTCAGGGTTTGTATCTCGAGGCAAAAGCATCTCATTTTCGTGCACTATCTGCAATGTAAAAGGTAAGTTACAGGAGCTGTCAGAGTTTGTATCTCGAGGCAAAAGCATCTCATTCTCGTGCACTATCTGCAAATGTAAAAGATAAGTTACAGGAGCTGTCAGAGTTTGTATCTCGAGGCAAAAGCATCTCATTCTCGTGAACTATCTGCAATGTAAAAGGTGAGTTACAGGAGCTGTCAGGGTTTGCATCTCGAGGCAAAAGCATCTCATTCTCGTGCATTATCTGCAGTGTAAAAGGTAAGTTACAGGAGCTGTCAGGGTTGTATCTCGAGGCAAAAGCATCTCATTCTCGTACACTATCTGCAATGTAAAAGGTACGTTACGAGAGCTGTCAGGGTTTGTATCTCGAGGCAAAAGCATCTCATTCTCGTGCACTATCTGCAATGTGAAAGGTAAGTTACAGGAGCTGTCAGGGTTTGTGCACTATCTGCAGTGTAAAAGGTAAGTTACAGGAGCTGTCAGGGTTTATATCTCAAGGCAAAAGCATCTCATTCTCGTGCACTATCTGCAATGTAAAAGGTACGATACAGGAGATGTCAGGGTTTGTATCTCGAGGCAAAAGCATCTCATTCTCGTTCACTATCTGCAGTGTAAAAGGTAAGTTACAGGAGATGTCAGGGTTTGTATCTCGAGGCAAAAGATGTCATTCTCGTACACTATCTGCAATGTAAAAGGTACGTTACAGGAGGTGTCAGAGTTTGTATCTCGAGGCAAAAGCATCTCATTGTCGTGCACTATCTGCAAGGTAAAGGCAATGATAAACTTAAAAATCAACAAGCAATACACGAAGAAAGAATGAGAGAAGACTAAGCGTAAATCTCTGAAACCTCTTTTTTATTTTTGTGATATGACATCATGAATATACATAAAAGATTAAAAATTTGTCTCAGTTTATGGCATAATCGTTATGTTCTAACATATCTACCTTTTGAAACCTTGGAAGCTTCTCTACAGTGCAACTTACAGTATAATCATTGATTTTTTAACCAAATAGATATATAAATTATATCTTGTTTTTGTGTCACTAGTATAACAAGTGACAACTATGAAGATATTGTTCTGTGCCAAAGGATTTTGAATAAGGGTTCACCAGGCTGACTGAGTATTGAGCTTGTCAGGTAGATAGATCACCGGTAAAGAAGAAAGTGTTTTACAAAACAATGTATATGGATATATTACAAGCGAGATTTGTTACTTTTTTATTGGAGAAAGCGAATTTTAAAATCATGTCTCTTTTGTCGTAGATTTTTTAATCAGGTTCTTTTATTGTAAAATTTTCAACTAGTTCCTTTACCATATATTTTACCACATAAGCTCTTTTACCGTAGATTTTAATTTAGATTATTTTACCGTAGATCTTTTTTTTTACCTAGGTGAGGGGAAACTAGAAATACAAAGAATTGCAAAGCTACACCAAGGAGCTAGTAGACTGACAAAATGGCAAAGTATTACTTTAGGAAAAGTCTTGAAAGGTTTGCACATAGGATTTTTTCCTTATTAAATGAGGCTAGGTGTTGTACATATATACTTGATTAAGTATTGAAGTCCCTTCCCCACCTGAGCTTTGAGCTGCCCTTTGACGAAGCTCCTCAGATTGTTTGCTTCTGATGTTTTCACCCCGTATACTGCTGAACCATCAATATAGGCAGTGATTTGATTTATTTGATTCCTTGGCTCTGTAGAAAACAAAATTAGATTTATTATATAAGGATTAAAAGAATCATAAGTCTATGATTCATTTTACCAAGAAAAATGGTGAATCTGTTCCTCTGCCTTCCATATTATATTAACTCTTTTTCTCTGCAATTTCTTCTTTGTTTCTCATAGGAAGAGGACAGTAATACCACCTCGGTGTTTCCCTATCTCATAGCAGTTGACAAAGTGATGTGGAGTGAGCACATTTGCTTCTTATAGAACGAGGACAATAATACCACCTCAGTGTTTCCCCATCTCAAAACAGTTGATAAAGTGATGTGGAGTGAGCACATTGGGAATGTCCTCTTTTGTATTCTCCTGTTTCAAATAGTTTTATTGTCCTGCTTTTACCTGACTACCGCTCTTATGATGCTGTAAGATCCCCTGGATTTCGAGGCTGTACAACTTACCAAAGAAACATGATGAAGACGGGGCCGATCTGGTAAATTCCATACACCTCTGGCTGTAACATCCATAGAATGGATCATTGACTGGGATGTCAATGGGAGCGCAGGATGGATGATTATTCCTCGGGCAGCACCTCACTGGACTAGCGGAGCCATATATAGTGACTGTAAAATCAATAGTAATATACATTTATATCCTCGTGATAATGAAGTGCTAAGTGTCTACATTGCTCATAACCATATACTTGTCATGTCATGAGAAGTAGTATTTTTATTTTGCACTTTGACAATGATGACATGATTTCAGGCACCTTAATCGCCCAGCTCAAACATATCTGTATCCACCCCCATGCAAATGAGGGCTACAACTCTAAGAAGTTTTAGTATTTTTTTCAATATGATTCAGGCCTGAAGAAGTATTTTCTGTAAAGAACTTTAATCTTTTATTTCTTACCATGAAGAAGACATTTGTGCCATGTACTTGATGAAACGGGTCATATTTACCAACAATAACAGAGCAGAATAGATTTGCACAATTCTCAGTTATGCAATCATTGGTTATCTTAGTATTTATAATCATATGCTGCAAGATCCTGCCCCACATTACATAAAGTTAACTTGTCCTGAACTTGCATGCTACAAAACAGAGAAATATACTAACCTCGTGATATCGCAGTGGCTGTCATGTCATGGTCTAGAAATTGACCAAAACTCATATGCAGAATTGAAAAGGAATTTGAATCTACGTTTGGTTTGTTGTTTACAGTAGTGCTAACTAAGCGAGCACTTGGTAAAGGAGGATATCCAGGACTGACAGACCTTCGAAAACTTGAGAAACCTACAAACGAGAAGAGAAAAAGCCACATGAAAAAATATCTAAATCACAATCCTTTCAGCTTAAAATATACTCATGTATCTTGTACGGAAATGATAATCACGAGAGATGATGTGTGGCAGATTGATGAAACTGAAGTAAAAGGGACACTTACCATTGGCATAAACAGGTGGTAGATCTCTCCTGAATGGTACAAAGGCTGCTCCCCACTGATGGCGATGCAGATTGTTGCAAACGCCATCGTACATGCGGTATGGTTCACAAGGATCGCAGTGCTTTGGGATGATAGTTAAGAGTGATGGGTCAAAGTCGGCACAATGAGGAATGATGCCAATGATAGGTAATCCTATAAAGGATTGTATTGGAATTCTTCGGCTGTAGAAAGAAAAGGATGCATCATTGCACTTCAAGTTTGATTACACAACATATACACACAATCACACATACACCACATGCGCCCACACACACAAGCCGACATGCACCACATGCACGAGCACACACACAAGCCCTTGATGCTTTATTTGAATTAGAGCCTGGCTTCCATCTAGGAGGTGCCAAGATCAACATTTCTAGTGGGGGGCATTTTGGCATCTTTTCCTCAAGGACATTTAGTACCATGGATCAGTGGGTTAAAAACTAGTTGGTCATTCCAAGGAGCCCGAGTTTGAGTCAGCCTCCTTCTTTATTGAAAACCATTTTTTAACTAGGCTTTTTTTACTATAGATTTTTAACCAGACTCTCTTTACAATAGATTCTATAACTAGACTATTTAAGATTTATTTTTTCAATTGGCAACTTCGTTCTGTTGTGATAATTTACATTTTTACTTGAGTCAGGTTGAAGTTATGTGAGGACCAGTAATGGCGTTTGTTGTCTCATATCCCCTGCCAAGTCAACAATCATATTGAGTACTTGAGGTAGGTCATGAGTGGATCAAACTGCAACATGAGCTTAGAAAAAAAAGCATGGGAAACCCTGTGCTTAAAGAATTGGTAGAAAAGTTTAAGCTCAATATGAGCCCGGGCAAGAGAATAGGAAAGTACAGTATATATCTGTCCTGATAGTCTGCTCCATAAAATGAAAAATAAGACAGTGCTTTTAAATATTAAACCTGTAGAATGATATTTTCATGATGTCAGGCTACGATAAGGGCAAACATCCATTATTTGCATTTGTCATTAATAACAACAACAACAAAAATGAAGAGCTCACCTGATAGATGTAGATAAAAATGTATCAAGAGCTGATTCTAACACCACACCAACTCTAGCCATGGCAAGAGCCAAAGGATCAGTCCTCATAAATTCCAGTTGATGTTTGAGCGATGGATCTTCAGCTTCCAGGGTGATATTATCAGCTACCATTGCCTCCTCGATAGTGGCTATATTTGATAATATTGTTGTTCCAGAGTCAAAGGCTTGGCTGTAATACACACAAATAGAAAAAAATAATTCATGCCTCATTGCATATATGTATGTATAAGAGAAAGAAAACCTGGAGTAATTATTTTTTATTGTCCTGCCTTTTTTTTCAGCCTCTGGCTAGTACAGGGGTAACGCGCTGGCCTCGCATTCGCGAGGTCGACGGATCGTGCCTCATCCAAGCAAGAGAGTTTAGGCTGTTTACTGGGGAGGTTACTGCTGTGGCTGGACACCACAGTGGGGGGTGGGGCTTGTGCCGGCTGGCGACCGCCCTATGGGTCCTCCATGACCCACTCCACCCATCTGTGTGTGGAGAATCTAAAAAAAAAAAAAAAGTTTTTCTGTACCAGCTAGATATTTTCACTGCTTGTTTTATTGTATTTTCCTGTGCCAGCTAAGATTACTTACGCTCTTAGTTCTGTTGTATTTTGCTGTGCCAGCTGGATAACTTCTCCCATCTTGGTATTAGCAGCAAATTCCATGAATTGGATTACCTCTTCGATGTCTTCGTCATCTATGGGCAGTACTGCAACTCCTGTTTCCTTTTCTGTTGAATTACATTCGTTATTCTCATCAAAAATTGGTAGTATACTAACGAAGAAATTGACAGGGTCAGTTGATCCATCGATGGTGGTAAATGTTGTTATATCGCAACCCGGGGTGGTGGTAGGGGGAGGAGGAGTTGTAGTAGAAAGGGTGGTGGTGGTAGGGCGAGGAGGAGTTGTAGTTGAAAGGGTGGTGGTGGTAGGGCGAGGAGGAGTTGTAGTAGAAAGGGTGGTGGTGGTAGGGCGAGGAGGAGTTGTAGTAGAAAGGGTGGTGGTGGTAGGGCGAGGAGGAGTTCTAGTAGGAGGGTTTGTGGTGGTAGGGCGAGGAGTAGTTGTAGTTGAAAGGGTGGTGGTGGTAGGGCGAGGAGGAGTTGTAGTAGGAGGGTTGGTGGTGGTAGGGCGAGGAGTAGTTGTAGTAGAAAGGGTGGTGGTGGTAGGGCGATGAGTAGTTGTAGTAGGAAGGGTGGTGGTGGTAGTGATATGAGCAGTTGTAGTAGGAAGGTTGGTGGCGGTAGTGGTAGGAATGTTTGTGACCATCTGCCCAGGTACATTTCTTTTCCCTCGAGAGACACTAATCTGCTGTAGACTATCAACGATATGTATTATTCCGTCGATGAAATACTTCACATCTGGATAGGAATCGAGAAAAAATAAATTTGCTTTAGAGGCAGCGAGAAACTCAAAAAATCGCATAAAAGAGAGATTTAGCTCAAGTTGACTTGTTGGGCATAATGTTAATAGCCAGGTAATGAGAATTATTTGCTTAGAACACGACAATGTCTAGTATATCATACTTTTCTGTGTCATAGTTGGGTATTATTATTCGCCTCTGCAGGAAATTTAGAATAACATCTAATGCAGATAGACATTTTCTTTAATTTTTTTGAATCTAATGTCACTGTATGTACTCTCATACTCCGAAAGGGGTCGTTAGAGCTTAAAATAAACCTTTGAAACCTTTGAAACCTTTGAACTAGTATAAAATATATCCTTAATGTGTCATTTATTTACTATTTTTTCTTTGGCAATCGTCTAGAGATGTTTTTTTTTTTGGAGTAATTCCAATTACAGACTGTTTGTAGGAGCTTGTGAGGACTCTCTCTCTCTCTCTCTCTCTCTCTCTCTCTCTCTCTCTCTCTCTCTCTCTCTCTCTCTCTCTCTCTCTCTCTCTCTCTCTCTCTCTCTCTCTTCTCTCTCTCTCTCTCTCTCTCTCTCTCTCTCTCTCTCTCTCTCTCTCTCTCTCTCTCTCTCTCTCTCTCTCTCTCTCAGATCTGAAGAAATTATTTTTACTATTATATATGTAGAAAGCTTCTCATCCTTGTATATACAGTGTTCTGTATTCTCAGATGTTATCTCTATAACTGGAATTATTGTGGTACCTTCCTCATTGCTCCATTTAATACCTGATTATATACAGATAATCTATTC
>JAXCGZ010022786.1:95000-100000 GCA_037179515.1 Halocaridina rubra | reverse complement strand
TCTTTGGTAATTGTAGGGGATTCACTATGCAGATATGTAGACAGGAAACTCAGGCATAGAGTTAGAGAAAAATATTTTTTCCCTGGAGCAGGTATGAAGAAGGTGGGTGAGTCAATAAATAGCTGGATTGAGAAAAAAGATGTTTGTTTGATAGCTGGGGGAAATGACGTGCAGGATGGTAGAAGTGAAGAGCTGATTAGGTTGTATAGACAAGCCCTGGATAAGATCAGGAAAAGGGGTGCAGTTCCTGTGATGTGTGGTATTGTCCCTAGGCTTAGCCAAAGTTCAGAGTGGTGGTCTCGAGCTATAGGAGTAAATGCTAGGATGAAAGTCTTCTGTCGGGAGAATAATATAGGTTTTATAGACGGGTGGGATCACTTCACTAGTCGTAAGCATATGTATGCAAGGGATGGAGTGCATCTTTCTAATTCAGGTGTCTCGGTATTGGCTGGTATGATAGACAGAGAGGTAGGGGGGTTTTGTTAGACACAAATAATGAAATGAATAATACTTGTGCAGAGAAATTAGTCAGTAAGGGTTCAGTAAATAGTGGGTCAAATAACTGGGAGTCAAAGGATAAGAACCATTTGTTACATAGAACAAATATTAACAAAAAGAATAGCCACAAGAAGGGTAAAGCTAGAGAAATTTTAAAAGTATATTATACAAATAGCCGTAGTTTAGGTAACAAGATAGAAGAACTGAGAGCCATAGTATGTAGTGAGAGACCGGATATAATATGCATTAGTGAAATTTGGATTAATTTAGAAAGCAAACACCTTAAAGCTGAGTACATAATTACAGGATATAAACTTTATAATGCTGATCGTAGTGCAGATAGAAGAGGGGGAGGGGTAATTATGTATATTAAAGATAGCCTCAGAAGCTGCATTAAGTCTGGAATTAAGACAAATCTAAATTCAGAAACCTTATGGGTTGAAATTAAAAATAATATAGAAAGTCTAGTTGTAGGAGTAGTCTACAGACCACCTGATCTAGACAATATAAAGTCGCAAGTTATATACGATGAAATTTCTAAAATGACCAGGTCAAATAGAGTTTGCATTGTAGGCGATTTTAATTTTAGACATATTAACTGGGAAACCATAACAGGTGATAGTAGCTCTAAGGAGTTTTTGGAAGTAGAAGACAATTTCCTTTCTCAGCATGTACTTGAAGCAACACGGGGGGTGAACACACTAGATTTAGTTCTTAGTAATAGAGAGAATATGGTTACAAATTTAGAAGTTGGTGAAAAATTGGGCAACAGTGACCATGATTCCATTAGATTTAACATAATTTTCAAGGAAACTATAAAGGAAAATAAGAATATTGTTCCAAACTTTAGAGCAGGAGATTTTGAGGGCTTAAAAACCAAATTATCTAATGAGGTATGGGAAGGGATTTCTGGGGTACAGATGTGGGTAGTTAATCCAGCAGGTCAGATCGCAGGTAGCGGATTACCCCGAAATTTGAGTACCACATGCCAAGGATTATCACAAGATAAGATCAATACATTAAATTCTCTCACAGGAAAGAACAGCAGTCCGTCAGTTAATATAAATTTGGATGAGGAATATAACAATTTTGTCATGACTCTTAAGAATAGTCAGAGAGACTATATTCCCATGAAACATTGCAGATCAAGAAAAAATGACCCTAAATGGATGAACAATAGAATAAAGAATCTTATAGGTATTAAAAGAGGAATATACAGGAAACTAAAAAGAGGTGAAGAGCATGTGAGGCAGCAATATATACAGTTAAACAGGGAAGTTAAAAAGATAGTTAGAGAGTCGAAAAGAAAATACGAAGTTAGAATAGCAGGAGAAGCTAAAGAAAATCCTAAAGGGTTTTATCAACATTATCAAACAAAATTTAAGGAAAAAGTCGGACCAATTGAAGTAGCCAATGGCCATATCACAGATGACGATAAAGTGATGTGTACATGTTTAAATGATTATTTCTTATCTGTATTTACCAATGAAAACTTGGAAAATATTCCGGAAGTAGAATCCATTTACAGAGACAGTCCCGATAAAATACTTAGTTCAATAAATATTACGAGAGAGGAGGTAATAAAAGAAATAGATAAATTAAAGGCTCATAAATCTCCGGGACCTGATGGAATATATGCTAGAATATTAAAGGAATGCAAGGAAGAGCTTAGTTGTCCACTAACTGCATTATTTAATAATTCAATAAAATTAGGATCGGTACCCATGGAGTGGAAATTGGCAGATGTGGTACCAATATTTAAAAAAGGAGAACGAGTTAAAAAGAATAATTATAGGCCGGTAAGTTTAACGTCAACAGTGGGTAAGATTCTAGAATCCATAATTGCAAATAAAATAAGGGCACATCTAGAATTACACAGACTGATAAAACTTTCACAACACGGGTTTCTTAAGGGTTTTTCGTGCCTTACAAACTTACTGTCTTTTTATTCAGAAGTTTACGAGGCAGTAGATTGTGGCAAAGAATATGATACAATATATCTAGATTTTAGCAAAGCTTTTGATAGAGTTCCTCACAAAAGATTAGTTAAAAAGCTGGAAGCTCATGGTATAGGAGGAGCTGTTCTCAGATGGATCAAACAATGGTTAAAAGACAGAAAACAGAGGGTTTGCATAAATGGAGAGAAATCAGAGTGGGGCTCGGTTACTAGCGGGGTACCACAAGGCTCGGTACTGGGTCCCCTATTATTCATCATATATCTAAATGATCTGGATTCGGATATCAGTAGTAACCTAAGTAAATTCGCAGACGACACTAAAATAGGTAGAACTATAAATGGAAAAGAAGACATTCATGCTTTACAGGAAGATCTAAATAGATTATCTGAATGGTCGGACAAATGGCAAATGGAATTTAATGTTGAAAAATGTAAAGTAGTTAAAATGGGTACTATAAAAGACAATACTAGTTATAAGCTAAATAACCATGAAATCATGAGTTCTCAGTGTGAAAGGGATTTGGGAGTTCTTGTGAGTAGTAGTCTTAAGCCAAGAGAGCAATGCACAGCAGTCAGAAATAAAGCAAACAGAATTTTAGGATTTATCTCAAGAAGCGTTAGCAATAGGACGGAAAAAGTTATTTTGCAGCTCTATCTTGCATTACTTAGGCCCCATTTAGATTATGCTGTACAATTCTGGTCACCCTATTATAGAATGGAAATTGAATCCTTGGAGAGAGTGCAGCGAAGAATGACCAAGATGATACACAATATCAGAAATCTACCATATGAGGACAGATTAAAAAAACTTAATCTACATTCTCTAGAGAGGCGAAGAGTTAGGGGGGATATGATTGAAGTGTATAAATGGTTTAAAGGGATTAACAAGGGAGATATTAATAAAGTTTTAAAAATTCATGATCAAACCAGAACTCGTAATAATGGATTTAAGCTTGATAAATTTAGGTTCAGAAGGGAAATTGGTAAAAATTGGTTTGGTAATAGAGTAGCTGATGCATGGAACAAGCTTCCTAGTAGGATAGTAAATGCCAATACCTTAGACACCTTCAAATGTAGATTAGATAGACATATGACAGAGGTAGGGTGGGTATGAATAGGTTAGTGCTTATTAGAAAAATCATAAAAAGAAAAATAGAATAAATAAGTAGAGTAGAATAGAATAGGTTAGACATGCTGAAAATACAATTCAAAAATGGAGCTGCCTCGTGTGTGCCAGTAGGCATGTTGCAGTGTCCTCTATTCTTATGTTCTCATGTTCTTATGAAGTTGTACTCCAGCCACCGAGTAGTCAAGCTTGGGCCTTCTTTCACTTGTACCCATTCTCATTACCTTACATTTTGAAGTATTGAATTTCATTAGCCACTTTTCTGACCACTCATGCAGATTATTTAGATCCTCCTGAAGTTCTCTACCATTGTTCTCGTTTTTTACTTTCTTCACAATCTTTGCATCATCTGCAAACATATTCATGAATGAATTTACAGACTCTGGTAGGTCATTTACATATACAAGGAACAAAAGTGGCCCTAAAACTGAACCCTGTGGAACTCCACTACTGACTCTTCTCCATTCAGACACTGAGTGTCTTACTCTAACCCTCTGTTCCCTTCCTTCTAAGTAAGTTTTTATCCATTCCAAAACATTTCCACCTATTCTAGCCATTGATTGCAGCTTCCTAATAAGTCTCCCATGTGGAACAGTGTCAAACGCTTTCTGGAAGTCTAGGAATATGCAATCTGCCCAGCCCTCTCTTTCCTGTAAGATTTGGCTTACCTCATTATAAAATTCTAATAAGTTTGTTACTGTCGATCTACCTTCTCTGAAGCTATGTTGCCTCACTGACAAAAAGTTGAAGTATTCCAAGTGTAGAGAGATATGTTTCCTTAGTAGTTTCTCCACAACTTTGCAAACTATGCTGGTCAAGGAAACTGGTCTATAGTTCAGAGCCGTATCCCTCCTTCCCTTTTTGAAGATAGGTATCACATTTGCTTGTTTCCAGCATCTTGGAATCTCCCCCGACTCCAGTGACTCCTTAAATATGATACTTAGTGCCACTGATATTGTGTTTGCGCATTTTTTAAGCACATGAGGTGATATGTCATCAGGACCTGTAGCTTTATGAACATCTAAATCCATCAGCGCTTTGCATACCTCTGTGGCTGTAAGGTTGATGTTCTCAAATACCGGCCCTTGAGCTTCTATCTCTGCAATCTGAGGGGGTGGGGTATTTTCTACTGTAAATACTGACTGAAACTCCTTGTTCAATTCTTTGCAGATCTCTTCATCCGTCTCAGTGATGCTTCCATCCGCTCTCTTTAGCCTTAAAACATGTTCTTTTACCTTCAGTTTTCCTCTGATAAAGCTGTGGAAAAGCTTGGGATTTTCTTTAGCCTTCCTGGTGATGTCCCTCTCATAGTCTCTCTCTGCCTCTCTCCTTTTACTTAGGTAGTCATTTCTTGCTCTTTTGTAGGTTTGCCAGGCATTTATGTTTTTTCTCCTCCTATATCTTTTCCAGCATTTGTCT
>JAXCGZ010022786.1:0-87500 GCA_037179515.1 Halocaridina rubra | reverse complement strand
TCCAATCTGTGTGTCCACTCCCATTCGAATGGGGATTTATAGTGACATATTAAACAGCAACAAATAAACAATTCCATGTAATTGTGACCCGATCGCCCCGTGGCGTCTGGCGGGCGTCAGCCGGTGCAAGCCCCAACCCCCCACTGTGGTGTCCAGCCACAGCAGTAACCTTCCCAGTAAACCGCTTAAACTCTCGGTCCTGAACGGGAACCGATCTGTCGACCTCGCGAATGCGAGGCCAGCGCGTTACCACTGTACTAGCCAGAATGTTTCTTTGTTTACTGACTTGACTGAAACAAGCAAAACAATTACACTGATTTGCTTAGATTTTCTTGCAATGTATATGACTAAGCATATAAAAATCTTCTTCTTCTTCTTCTTTTTCTTTTCTTCTTCTTCTTCTTCTTCTTCTTCTCTTCTTTTCTTCTCATTATTATTATTATTATTATTATTAATATATTATTATTATTATTATTATTATTATTATTATTATTATTATTATTATTATTATTATAAAAATAATAATGATAATAATAATAATAATAATAATAATGATAATAATAATAATAATAATAATAATAACAATAATAATAAAAAAAATAATGATAATAATAATAATAATAATAATAATAATAATAATAATATAATAATAATAATAATAATAATAGTAATAATAATAAAATAGTAATAATAATACTAATAATAATAATAATAATAATAATAATAATAATACTAATAAGAATAATAATAAGAAATAAATAAATAATAATTCGTAAAATTCTTTTGCATTCTGAACTTACTGAGAAATCAATGTTTGTAGTTGTCTTGTTGACTTGATATGACTGGACAAGAAAAATGTTCCCACATTCTGTAACCTTATGTAAAATTTTGAAATTTTCATTCTTGGCTTCTAGTTCGTTCATCATTTTGGCTTTCTCCAAATAGCCTTAGTTTTTATTTTTTTTTTTTACGAGTGTGACACCAGGACAGGCAAAAAATATAAAAATAAAGTTGCCCTCATCGGGCCTGGGATCACGAGAGAAAACAAAGCAATGAGAAACAGAGATGGAGAGTGCTGTGACTTGTCAGATGGGAAAGGATAATAAGAGGTGTGTAACGAATATACGGTGTTGATGTAGGCATAGAAAAAGATTGGAGAACAAGCTATGAGAGTTCCAGACTCTCTCACATATTGTAAAAAGTTGCCTAGTTGGGGCAGAGCGAAAGGACTAGATACTCCCTCATTCACTCAGTTGTGTCTTCCTGTACTAGCCTGCTGGCTAGTATAGTGGTAACGCGCTGGCTTCGCATTCACGAGGTCGAAAGATCGGTTCCCGTCCAAGACCGAGAGTTTTAAGCTGTTTACTGGCAGGTTACTGCTGTGGTTGGGCACCACAGTGGGGGTTGGGGCTTGTCCCGGCTGACGAATACCCATTGTATTGTAATGAAAATAAAGGTTTATTGTTATTATTGTTATTATTATTAAAGGTTTATTATTATTATTATTATTTTTATTATTATTATTATTATTATTATTATTATTATTATTATTATTATTATTATTATTATTATATTATTGCTCTGTTATTAAAGTCAAACCATACCTATCAGTTCCTGAAGATTGCTGTCCCTGCTGAAAAGAAATAAGCTCACATTGCACCCATTGATATGATTCAATCAATTATCTTTTAACTGAGTCTAAGTTTTTGTTTTATGAGTGTGACACCGGGCCAGGCAAGAGATTTGCCCTCTTCAATAAAGAAAACCTTAAGACAAAGAAAACTAAAAGGTTAAGGACAAGGCAGAGATGAGGTAATGATATATAATATGAAAAGGACAGGCTAAAAGAATAGTCGAAGTACTGAGAACCTAGAGATATGGCTGCATAATTTCTAAAAATTATTTTTCCAGAAAGTTTCTGAAGAATATTGTGCCTTGGACTAAAAGCTAAAAAAAAAAAAAAAAATCAAGTTCATAATGTACCCCCTGATGAGCTCTCATTCAAATACCCTTGACTGATTTCAGTGGAATTAAGAAACGTAGGTGACTTGCTATTGTTATTTTTATATGAGAATTTAATCCAGTGACATAACACATATTCTGAATAATAAATTCTTTATCAGGGACATTTAGTCTAGTAAAAATAAATAATCTTTTATATACGAATGAGTTAAGGTTTGTAGTCACCGTGTCTCAAGCGGTAGAGTCCGCGACTTTGAGGCGTCAAGTCGAGGGTTCACGCCCCATCACGGTCTGAGGTTAGCAAAGGCATGCACTCAGGGTAAGGATTACATCTGCCAAAACAAGTCCTTCGCAAGAAGGCAACCGTCCTTGCCCTTGGTAAAAAAGGGAGTCCGTGACGTAAAACCAGAACAAATTAATGAGTTATGGTTTATTTCCTGTACCTTTTGGGCCAGCAGTATTCTTGATTGCTTGAAACACACACAATTACGTTCCGGTTTTACGTCACGGGCTCCCTTTTCTACTAAGGGCTAGGACGATTGCCTTCTTGCGAAGGACTTGTTTTGCCAGATGTAATCCTTACCCTGAGTGCATGCCCTTGCTAACCTCAGACCATGACGGGGTGCGAACCCTCGACTTGACGCCTCAGAGTCGCGGATGCTACCGCATGAGCCACGGTGACTACTATAATAAAAACAGATAATGTTATCAATTAAAATGGAGTTTATCAAACTGTATTCATTTTTTTTTTTACAATTCATATTATTAAAGACAACATTTCTTCTATTTTTCCTGTCCATTGCTTTTGAAATCTTAGTGACTAATATTGAGAAAAGACACGACTGTTTTCCTCTCTTATCTTTTCAGGTCTTTTACTTCCTCAACTTAAGCACAAGTTGGAAGAATGACTAAGAGATTGTTTATATGAGTATTTGTTTAAATGTGACTAAATAGTAGTCATCGTGGCTCAAGCGGTAGCGTCCGCGACTCTGAGGCATCAGGTCGAGGGTTCGTGCCTCGTCACGGTCTGAGGTTAGCAAGGGCATGCACTCATGGTAACTATTACATCTGCCAAAATAAGTCCTTCGCAAGAAGGCGACCGTCCTAGCCCTTGGTAGAAAAGGGAGTCCGTGTCGTAAAACCAGAACAATTTGCTTAAATGCGACTAACGTCCACTGTGTCATAATACTTTACATTATTCCATTTCTTTTTTTTTTAATTTGACTTAATTTTTGAAGGTCTGTTACCGCACGTGTCGGGAAGTGACAAGCCCGATCCACACGGGTTCAATCCCGCCATGAGGCGCTAAAAAGGGTTTTAGAGCGTGCTTTACATCACGGACTCCCTTTTCTACCAAGGGCTAGGACGATCGCCTTCTTGTGTAGGACTTGTTTTGGCAGATGTAATCGTTACCCTGAGTGCATACCCTTGCTAACCTCACACCGTGGTAGGGCGCACACCTTCGACCTGACGCCTCAAAGTCGCCCACGCTACCGCTTGAGCCACGGTGACTACGAGGCATTAAAATGGGTTGTTCTGGTTTTACGTCACGGACTCCCTTTTCAACCAAGGGCTAGGACGGTCGCCTTCTTGCGAAGGACTTGTTTTGGCAGATATAATCGTTACCCTGAATGCATACCCTTGCTAACCTCATTAAAAAGGATTTTAAAGCGTGCTTTACGTCACGGACTCCCTTTCCAACCAAGGGCTAGGACGATCGCCTCCTTGCGAAGGACTTGTTTTGGCAGATGTAATCGTTACCCTGAGTGCATACCCTTGCTAACCTCACACCGTGGCAGGGCGCGAGCACTCGACCTGACGCCTCAAAGTCATGGACTCTACCACTTGAGCCACAGTGACTACGAGGCATTAAAATGGGTTGTTCCGGTTTTACGTCACAGACTCCCTTTTCAACCAAGGGCTTGGACGGTCGCCTTCTTGCCAAACACTTGTTTTGGCAGATGTAATCGTTACCCTGAGTGCATGCCTTTGCTAACCTCACACCGTGGCAGGGCGCGTACCCTCGACCTGACGCCTCAAGCTGACTACAAGGTGTTAGAGAGGGTATTCAGTCTTAATCCCCTTAGACTCCAACCTTTCTGTGTCCCCCCCACTCTAATGGAGACTAACATAGACAGGTTTTAAAACTGATTTTGAAGGTAGCTTTGAAAAGTTATGTGACTATGCCTATGCAATGTAAATTCTTACCTCGTATATCTTTCTAATTAGAGCATTAGTTTAGAAGGAATTTCCTATTACAATCTAATAATAATATAAAATTATTTGAGGTACATAAAATCTGCAAGAGCATTTATTTTGTGTACTTGTAATTTGTTGTATGTGTTAAAGCCGCAGAGTTTAATAGAGGAATTTCATGAAAGAATCTAAGAGGCAAAAATATCCTCTCTCATTACTATGTAGACTTACCATTATTATTTGGTGCTAATCCTTTCATCCAACATGCTTACACACACACACACACACACACATACAGACACACACACACACACACACACATACATATATATATATATATATATATATATATATATATATATATATATATATATATATATATATATATATATGTGTGTGTGTGTGTGTGTGTGTGTGTGTGTGTGTGTGTGAGATTACCTAATTGTGTTTACGGGAAAGAGCCCAAAGCTCGTATCTTCCCGTCTCCTGATCGGTTCCATTTTATACTTAGTCATACTTATCATACCTGTCCTTAAAACTATGGATTGAGATACCATTAACTACCTCCTCGCTTAGCCAATTCCAATTATCAACTACTCTTACACTGAAAAACTATTTCCTTACATCCTGCAAAGAAGTTTTCTTACCAAGCTTCAAACTATGACCTCTAGTTCTAGAGCCAGCCATATCAAAATATCGATCCCTATCCACTCTATCATAACCATGAAGGAATTTAAAGACTGTCACCATATCCCCCCTCACTCTTCTAGCTTCGAGTGATGGTAAGCCTAATTCCCTCAGCCTCTCATCATAACTGAGATTGCGTATTTCTGGCACCAGTTTCGTGGCATGTCTTTGAACTTTTTCAAGCTTAGCTATGTGCTTTTTCAAGTGCGGATTCCAAAAGGGGACTGCATATTCGAGTTTTGGCCTCACATAGGTTACATAAATATTTCTGAACATTTCCTTGTCCATGTGCCTGAAGGCTACCCTTACATTTGATAAGAATGCATATGCTGCCCTTACTACGCCATTTATATGTATTTCTGGAGACAAATCTGCCAGTATGTTTACTCCTTGATCTCTCTCATTTTCTGTCTCTTGAAGTTGTACTCCAGCCACCGAGTAGTCAAGCTTGGGCTTTCTTGCACTTGTACCCATTCTCATTACCTTACATTTTGAAGTATTGAATTTCATTAGCCACTTTTCTGACCACTCATGCAGATTATTTAGATCCTCCTGAAGTTCTTTACCATTGTTCTCGTTTTTTACTTTCTTCACAATCTTTGCATCATCTGCAAACATATTCATGAATGAATTTACAGACTCTGGTAGGTCATTTACATATACAAGGAACAAAAGTGGCCCTAAAACTGAACCTGTGGAACTCCACTACTAACTCTTCTCCATTCAGACACTGAGTGTCTTACTCTAACCCTCTGTTCCCTTCTTTATAAGTAAGTTTTTATCCATTCCAAAACATTTCCACCTATTCTAGCCATTGATTGCAGCTTCCTAATAAGTCTCCCATGTGGAACAGTGTCAAGCACTTTCTTGAAGTCTAGGAATATGCAATCTGCCCAGCCCTCTCTTTCCTGTAAGATTTGGCTTACCTCATCATAAAATTCTAATAAGTTTGTTACTGTTGATCTACCTTCTCTGAAGCCATGTTGCCTCACTGACAAAAAGTTGAAGGATTCCAAGTGAAGAGAGATATGTTTCCTTAGTAGTTTCTCCATAACTTTGCAAACTATGCTGGTCAGGGAAACTGGTCTATAGTTCAGAGCCGTATCCCTCCTTCCCTTTTTGAAGATAGGTATCACATTTGCTTGTTTCCAGCATCTTGGAATCTCCCCCGACTCCAGTGACTCCTTAAATATGATACTTAGTGCCACTGATATTGTGTTTGCGCATTTTTTAAGCACATGAGGGGATATGTCATCAGGACCTGTAGCTTTATGAACATCTAAATCCATCAGCGCTTTGCATACCTCTGTGGCTGTAAGCTTGATGTTCTCTAATACCGGCCCTTGAGCTTCTATCACTGCAATCTGAGGGGATGGGGTATTTTCTACTGCAAATACTGACTGAAACTCCTTGTTCAATTCTTTGCAGATCTCTTCATCCGTCTCAGTGATGCTTCCATCCGCTCTCTTTAGCCTTAAAACCTGTTCTTTTACCTTCAGTTTTCCTCTGATAAAGCTGTGGAAAAGCTTGGGATTTTCTTTAGCCTTCCTGGTGATGTCCCTCTCATAGTCTCTCTCTGCCTCTCTCCTTTTACTTAGGTAGTCATTTCTTGCTCTTTTGTAGGTTTGCCAGGCATTTATGTTTTTTCTCCTCCTATACCTTTTCCAGCATTTGTCTCTCCACTCCTTAGCTCTTTTACACCCATTATCGAACCATTTCTCTCTGGCATGAATTACACCTACTTTGGTGAAAGGTATGCAGCAATCTACTATCTTCCCATATTTCTCACAAAAGAGTGTGTGTGTGTGTGTGTGTGTGATTACCTAATTGTGATTACCTAATTGTGTTTACGGGAAAGAGCCCAAAGCTCGTATCTTCCCGTCTAATGATCGGTTCCATTTTAGACTTAGTGATACTTATCGTACCTGTCCTTAAAACTATGGATTGAGATAGCATTAACTACCTCCTCGCTTAGCCAATTCCAATTATCAACTACTCTTACACTGAAAAACTATTTCCTTACATCCTGCAAACAAGTTTTCTTACCAAGCTTCAAACTATGACCTCTAGTTCTAGAGCCAGCCATATCGAAATATCGATCCCTATCCACTCTATCATAACCATGAAGGAATTTAAAGACTGTCACCATATCCCCCCTTACTCTTCTAGCTTCGAGTGATGGCAAGTCTAATTCCCTCAGCCTCTCATCATAACCGAGATTGCGTATTTCTGGCACCAGTTTCGTGGCATGTCTTTGAACTTTTTCAAGCTTAGCTATGTGCTTTTTCAAGTGCGGATTCCAAAAGGGGGCTGCATATTCGAGTTTTGGCCTCACATAGGTTACATAAATATTTCTGAACATTTCCTTGTCCATGTGCCTGAAGGCTACCCTTACATTTGATAAGAATGCATATGCTGCCCTTACTACGCCATTTATATGTATTTCTGGAGACAAATCTGCCAGTATGTTTACTCCTAGATCTCTCTCATTTTCTGTCTCTTGAAGTTGTACTCCTGCCACCGAGTAGTCAAGCTTGGGCCTTCTTGCACTTGTACCCATTCTCATTACCTTACATTTTGAGGTATTGAATTTCATTAGCCACTTTTCTGACCACTCATGCATTCACGAGGTCGAAAGATCGGTTCCCGTCCAAGACCGAGAGTTTAAGCTGTTTACTGGCAGGAACTGCTGTGGTTGGACACCACAGTGGGGGGTTGGGGCTTGCCCTGGCTGACGAATACCCATTGTATTGAAATGGAAATAAAGTTTGTTTAAAGTTTGTTTAAAGTTTGTTCCTGAAGTTCTCTACCATTGTTCTCGTTTTTTACTTTCTTCACAATCTTTGCATCATCTGCAAACATATTCATGAATGAATTTACAGACTCTGGTAGGTCATTTACATATACAAGGAACAAAAGTGGCCCTAAAATTGAACTCTGTGGAACTCCACTACTAACTCTTCTCCATTCAGACACTGAGTGTCTTACTCTAACCCTCTGTTCCCTTCCTTCTAAGTAAGTTTTTATCCATTCCAAGACATTTCCACCTATTCTAGCCATTGATTGCAGCTTCCTAATAAGTCTCCCATGTGGAACAGTGTCAAACGCTTTCTGGAAGTCTAGGAATATGCAATCTGCCCAGCCCTCTCTTTCCTGTAAGATTTGGCTTACCTCATCATAAAATTCTAATAAGTTTGTTACTGTTGATCTACCTTCTCTGAAGCCATGTTGCCTCACTGACAAAAAGTTGAAGGATTCCAAGTGAAGAGAGATATGTTTCCTTAGTAGTTTCTCCATAACTTTGCAAACTATGCTGGTCAGGGAAACTGGTCTATAGTTCAGAGCCGTATCCCTCCTTCCCTTTTTGAAGATAGGTATCACATTTGCTTGTTTCCAGCATCTTGGAATCTCCCCCGACTCCAGTGACTCCTTAAATATGATACTTAGTGCCACTGATATTGTGTTTGCGCATTTTTTAAGCACATGAGGGGATATGTCATCATATGTGTGTGTGTGTGTGTGTGTGTGTGTGTGTGTGTGTGTGTGTGTGTGTGTGTGTACATACGACTGCTTGTACTGGATGGAGCATATCTTGTACTTCCTCTATTCCTAGTGTCAAGGAGTTTTTGCCATTATCAAGATATTCAAAAAGTTAGAGATTGTGATGAATGAAATTTCGCCATCTATTTGAGTGTTCAGAATCTGGAAACCAAAATGTACATCATCTGTAGAAAAATATTCGAAAAATTAATTAAATAAATGTTAATATGCACCAATTAACAGTTAGTATGCGAACAAAAATGAACGAAATATCACATTAAATATCTTTAAAGATAACTGCTCAATGTATTTATCGCGTGAGATTCAGTCAGTGTGAGGTGTACGTGGCGCAGGCAGGAGCGGCGAGTTGCCAAAATGTTATAGGGTCAAAAAGTGGAGAAGAAAAAGCGATGGTAGTTTTGCATGTGAGAAATTAACTGAAATGTCTCGTTCTGTAACAATTGTTTCTTTGTTTAAGTCAGAATTAATGGACAATTATATTCCATGGACTGCAACGTCAGTTATCAGTCACATCTTTAGATGAGTTCAAGCTAAACTTTAAGAACCACTCATCTGATAAAGCTACACAGTTTGATAGCACCAGAAACAAGCAGTTGTGCTTGGGAAAGAAGGCTAAAGTCCAGGTTATAAATACTAGGTAACTATCCACTAAGGGTTATTTCTCTTCAATTCATTGACCAAACAACACAGTCATAAAGATAGAAAGTTTATTTACAGTTTAGAAAAAAGTAACAAGACTCATATCAGGACAATGAAAGCAACCATTGTGTATCTATTGGCAGCCCTTGGGCTGGTTTTTGCTGGTCCAGGTAATAACTGATGTAATGGTATATTAAGTGCAGTACAGTGTCAAATGGTAACTAAAAATCCTGAGAGTAGTTGAAATTATATATATAAAAAAAATATATATAATTCAGATAAGAATTAAATTTGGAAACTTCTTTTGAGAATAAAGGTGTTTTTGGCTCTTGAAAGTCCTAGTGCTTTTAAGAATATCTTTAATCCTCTAGGAAATTTTCAAGTATCTTATCTGGTAACTGCACTGTTGCGTCTCTTTCTTTAATCAAAGTAAGATTATAATTTTCTGTATTTGCATAACCCTGAAATTTCCACTGGAATATAATGAACATTTTTACCTCACTTATATTTTCCCACAAGGTACAATTATGAACTTTACTATGATCAACAATGGAAACGACTTTATTGAGCTTGGATGGAATCTTGTGGGGGGTGACGTTCCCATCGATAAGTATACCTTGAAGTATGACAGCTTTTCCACAGATATAAGATGCCCTCTTGAATACTGCACTCAGAGAGAAAACTTCCTAGATCCTTGCACAGACTACAATTTCTATCTCTACCCTTTCTTTGAAGGTGGTGTAATGGGAGAAAATGCCACAACATCAGGAAGTACTTTAGATCAAAGTGAGTATGTAAAGTTATTTACTAGTGCCAATCAAGTGCCATCAGTTATAATGTCATTGACAACACTTGTTCCATGGTTGTTCTTGGGTGGACACATAGATCCTCACTTCTCTGCTATGTTAAAAGTCATGTCCTCTCATTATGCATATTTGAGGCATCCTTCTACCCAAGGTGTCAAGCATTCAAGAGCCATTTATTTGCTTCATTGTTTTTAAGCCATAGTTTGTTTGTTTGTTCCGGCTTTACGTCACGGACTCCCTTTTCTACCAAGGGCTAGGACGCCTGCCTTCTTGCGGAGGACTTGTTTAGGCAGATGTAATTGTTACCCTGAGTGCATGCCTTTGCTAACCTCAGACCGTGACGGGGCGCGAACCCTCGACCTGACGCCTCAGAGTCACGGACGCTACCGCTTGAGCCACGGTGACTTCGAGATCATTTATTTGCTTCATTCTTTTTACGCCATGATATGAACTAAAAATAGTGATGCATGATGTATTGTTGTTTTAGATTCTCCACCCACGGATGGGTGGAATGGGTCACGGAGGACCCATAAGGCGCTCACCAGCCGACACAGCCCCCCCCCGTGGTACCCAACCACAGCAGTATCCTCCCCATGCTGTAATATGTTCACATTACCAAGTCCACCTCTGTATCCCCTTAAGAGACTGTTGTTGTATACGGGAGCAAATTTAATTCACATAACTTCCGTTAAAACATTGTTCCGGTTCTACGTCATGGACTCCCTTTTCAATCAAGGGCTAGGACGGTTGCCTTCTTACGAAGGACTTGTTTTAGCTTATGTCATCGTTACTCTGAGTGCATGCCCTTGCTAACTTCAGACCGTGACGGGGCGCAAACCCCCGACCTGACGCCTCAGAGTCGCGGACGCTACCGCTTGAGCCACGGTGACATTATTTTGCTTTATTCGAGTAATTCTTTGTGGATGAATGAAATACTATTTTAATTTTTTTTTTCATGCTTCCAAGTGTATATTATTTTCACATCACATGACTTGCACTAAACATGAATTTTTATCCTGATCAATCCTTGCTGTTTATTATTCGAAATTTCTAGGTTCTCTTCATTTTCACCACATATTTCTTGCATAGTGTTCAATAACTTCTCTAGGAAATACTAAACCATGATGTTAGATATTTTTCTTTCATATAATTTATAAAATTATGTCAGATATTTTCTCTTGGAAACAAAACAACGATGTCAGATTTTTTCTATCATATAAGCAAAACAATTTTATTAGATATTTCCCTCAGGGAAACAAAACAGTAATGTCAAATCTTTTTCCCTCATGGAAACTAAATAATTTTGTCAAATATATTCCTCATGGAAAGAAAACAGTGATGTATTTTTTTGCCACATTTTTGCAAAAACAATTTTTGTCTGGACCAACCCAAGTGGAAAATAAAAGCATTATTATCAACCATTCTCTCTTCATCTCAGTTCCAGGAGCACCTATTAATCCGAATGCATCTGCAAATGCAAACAACATTGACGTGAGTTGGGAACCGCCTGTGGAAAATTCAGGCTGTGTCTTTGAATATGAAGTCTGTTCAAGGATAATAGGTGACCTTACCGAGACTTGCCTAAAGGTTAGTTATTTCTGATACTGAATGGCTTATATTCAAGTATGCAAACAATACTGACGTGAGTTGGGAACCGCCTGTGGAAAATACAGGCTGTGTCTTTGAATATGAAGTCTGTTCAAGGATGTCAGGTGATCTTACCGAGACTTTTTATTTTATGAGTGTGACACCTCGGACACGAGAAAATACCAAGACGAAGGAAAAGGAAAAGTTTAAGGACAAGGTAGAGATGAGGTAATGTCACACAAAGGAAACGACAGACAGAAAAAAACAGTCAAAGTACAGAGGACCCAGAGATATGGAGGACTAGGCTCTGAGATGACGATAGATCTGCTTTTTGAAGGATGAAAGGTCATAAGAATTAGGAAAGACAGAAGGAGGAAGAGAGTTCCAGAGTCTGGAGGTAGACGGGAAGAAGCAGTCGCTGCACCAACCAATCCGCGAACTACAAATCTCCACACAGTACCTGTTAGTTATTTCTGATACTGAATGGCTTATATTCAAGTGAGAAATTAAGCATTCTCTGCCTTCCATGTTCATTCTCTCTTTTTCTTGGAGGTGGGTGATTTTTATCCATTTAAGGGCTTTAGCATCCTCTGCCTCCCTTGTTCATTTACTTTTGCTCTTGTACTCTGAGGTCGTTTTTATATCTAGAATGTGGGTGGGTTTTATCCATTTAATTACTTAAAGTATTCTCTGCCTCCCATAACCAGTCCATCTTTTTATGTTATCTGCAAATATTTCCATTTCCTGTGGTGGGGGATAAGAATACCTCCTCCATGTCCCTCTGCGTGACATAAAAAAAAATTATACATATATATATATATATATATATATATATATATATATATATATATATATATATATATATATATATATATATATATATATATATATATATATATATATATAAAATATATATATATATATATATATATATATATATATATATATATTAATATTTGTATTTGAGAGAAAGAGAGAGAGAACTGTCTTGTCAAACAGCCCCAAGTCGCCAAAGAAGATAAATTCCGATCCTGGGACTTCCTCCAGATATCTCAGGCAGTGTGTGAGGGTATGTGCTGGACAGTCCTCCACAGTTTGCTTCTTGGGTTGTTGTCAATGTCTCTGGCTAAGAAGAGGATACTATACTCGACCCCCAGTTAGTCATTTTTCGGAATGCAAAAACACTTGTAATATTGTGTGTTTTATGTTGATGGATAAGCTAATTGCCAAGGTGACCGGAGCCTCTCCTAGGGTCTTGTTCCCCATGAGAGGGCAGGGGTTGGTTGTGGCAGCTTTGCCTCTTTTTATTGCTCTTCTTCATGGCTGGAACTTTGGAGGATGGAGCCGCGACAATGACGCTGCCAGTCCACTTCCCCACTGCTGTCATTTCCATATTTGTTTTGCAAAGTATTAAGCATCCAGTTGTAATCATTTATTGTAATTATGTGTCACAATTAGTCTTCTTGCAAATTCAGGTTGGCTGAAACTGACTGATGAAGGCTGGATGCCCTCCATATCACCCCATGGAGGGAATTGAAGTGCTTGTCAGGCTAGTCACACCCTGACTTTCGAGCTCTACCACTGAGCCAACACGACGTCTGCTCGAGCTAATATATATATATATATATATATATATATATATATATATATATATATATATATATATATATATATATATATATATATATATATATATATATATATATATATATATATATATATCATTATTTTATTTCAGACAAACGACCTTACCATCAGCTTGAAAAATGTTGAGAAATGTTCTGACTATATCATAACGATATCTGCAGTAACCCCACTGGATAATAATGGCCCAGAAGTTTCAACAACTGTAACAACAACCATTGATGGTAAGATTCAAGACAAACTGACTTATGTATAAATATATATTGATAAGAATTTCTCTCTAGAGTATAATAAGATAACATTTCCTCAGAGAGGAATCTACTGTTGTACCTCCTTTTACGTGGTTTCCAATAGTGTGATTTGGCATATACATGATTGGAAAATAAAAAAAAAGAATTTAATACTGATTTTATATAAAGCGTATTTGGCAGCGTTTAAGTGCAGTGCCCTTAGCTAGGCATAAGTCAAAGTATTAAGTAAAGAAGTTCGGTTATAGATAATATGCTAATAATAGCCACACTAATATAAGGGTTTGGAATATAGGTGATAATTTTCTTATACGGGTAGTGTTGGCAGCAGTGATCAGTTTAAGGTGAGGGACGACTGTATATTTCAATGGGGCCACAAAACTCCAGGCATTATATATCGTTTTTGAAGAATGAGTGCATAGATACTGCCTCTCTTATCAAGGCACTTTTCTTGAAATATAGTCACTGGAGTTGGGGTCTCTGGAATTTTTTATTGAAGCGCTCTGATGAGAAATGGATCAGACTTAGCCAGCATAGAATAGGAAAAATAAATGCTGGTTTTCAAAATTTTTTCTTTTATTGGTGCGATTTCTATCCGTATCTCGCTGTTATGCCAGTACATATTACCAGACAATAAATTTTGGACATCTAGGTTAAGAAATCCTGTCATTCTTTATTATTTTTATTTAAAAAATATTGTTGGATGAGGTTATTAATTATAAGAATCTATTGTCTGTACTGTAGTGGCATCAGGGAGGATTTAGGAAACTATGTGAAGGATTTATGTCTATAACACCGATGTAAATTATAGATAAACATCATATTTGTCAGTCTTTTTAGTCTCTTACTAAAGTATCCATTTCTAAAACTAAGATTCTCTGAGCTATGTAAAGATTATTAATTCAATAACCACTAACAAAAAGGCGTGTGCAAACCACAGCTCAAGAATAAAATGATCAAAATTGGATACTTTTTAGATGAAGATACTCCTCTCATTTACATTTTCAATACAAACCAGTTTTAACCATACTTCTAATATGTCCTCTATCTTCATGTTGTTTACTTACAGTTCCAGGAATTCCACAGAATGTAGAAGTTATTCTGGCCACTGAAACTTCGATTGAGGTCACCTTTGATGATCCTTTGGTGAATCCTAACTGTGTTGATGAGTATGTCTTCCTTAATTATGTTTTCAACCGTCCAATATGGCGTCTTCCAAGTTAAATTACCTGCATTGAAAAATAGCTCTCTCCTAGCCACGTATCCAACAGTATAGAGTCCAGTTTTGTTTCCTTTTAGAGTAATTAAGCATACTGTGTTGACGAGAAAATCTCATATCTGTTCCAATCTCACACTGTCCAAGTTAGGTTTCTGTTTGTATATTAGCTGTGTTGAAGAGTAATTTTTCTCAAAGTTATATTTTATCCTGTTTGATTGTTTCAAGGCTGCTTCTAAAAGAAATATAATTTTATTTTCCAGCAGAGAAGATAAAATTGTGTCTAATACCTATGTAGAGACTAAACTTAATCCAAGAGAACACTAAATTTCTAATCTCTTATCAGTCAGGAAAAAAACAAACCCACAAAATCACTTAAATATTGATGGTTGGTAAAAGTAGAAACTGTTTTCACTCTACAGTTCATCTCATTTCTAAGAAAAAAGATGCTAAGCCAAGCATTATTTTATAATCCGAATATTAGATATGGTGTGACGTATGGAATAGTTGACAGCGTCTTAGCCAGAATATTGCCTGTAGTGAAGGGTGACCATGTGCTAACCCTTAGCCCTTTGGATCCATGTACAAACTACAGCATAGAAGTTTTTGGAATTAATGCAGCAGACGAAGCGGGCGATGCTTCATTGAATTACGCAGCCACAGCTGATGAAGGTGAGAAACTCTTCTAACTTTTTTAGCCCTGTTTAGTCCATATATTTTTCACATCCTCTGATAGACTTTGAATGAAAACTGACAAACTACCTCTAAGCAGTTGGTCGTCTTAGAATATGATGTCGTTACTATCTTGAATCATGATTTGATTACCATTCAGTTCTTGTTTCAAATGCAGTAAGATATTCTCTAGCTAGTTGCCTGTGATGGGATATAAGACTCAACTAGTTGTCATAAATATCATAACTCTCAGTTGATGTCCGTCTGTTCATGAACAGTCTCTCAAAATGTTGTTTGGTGATATCTGACACTTCTGCACTAGTATGCTTATTCACAAGGCACATTAATTTCACACTTAAGATTTTATATGCTCTTTCTTTTATCTATTGCTTCCCTTGCAGAGCCAATGCCTCCTCCTTCAGTCATTGTAACTCCTGGTGGAACTGATTCCATTGATGTTAGCTGGCCACCTATGCCTAATAACAAATGTGGTTCTTCAATAACCATCTGTTGGACTGATGGTATCTCTCCTGAGGAATACTGTAAAAATATTACTGATGTAGGAGTAATCGAAGGGGGTGGCGGATACACAATTAATGGTCTTCTTCCCTGTACATACTATGAGATCGATATTGTCATCAACTCTCCATCTGGCTTACCTAGTCTTCCTGTTGGGAACTTCACCTACACCAATGATGTCAGTTAGTATCAAATTCACACGTTTTAATGATGCAGCCATAATACCTGAGATATTTCTCTATTATTACGAAATAGATAAAACCCTCCCAAAGAACCAACTATCTCATAGTGACACTATGAAAAATGTTTTTCTTTTTAATATTGTTTTTCAAAGTATTCAACAATAAGCTTTACTCTTGTAGAAATATATTTTTCCAGAACCGGACCCAGTTGAAAACCTTGCCATAAGCTCAGTTTCTGCGCACGAATTCACCGTCTCATACGATCCTCCAAGCAACATGCCTCAATGCATTCGAGAATACGATACTAATGTCATCAACTTAGATCAGTCTTATCAGAATTTCCGAGACATCTTCAGTCCAGAGCAGACAATTCCTAGAATCGATGAAACTCACAACCAACTGGAAGCCTGTAGTAATTACAGAGTGGAAGTCCGCACTGTCTCAAGACAGGGTCTAGAATCAGATTGGGCTTCTGAGCAAACAGCCACTGATGGAGACATTCCAGATGTAGTCCGCAATCTTCAAGTCCAGTCAGCCACTGAATCTTCTGTAACTCTCTTGTGGTTCCAACCTGAATCAAACCCAAGATGTGTCACATCATATCTTGTTGAATGGGATGTAGGGACTGACACTATTTCTGCGACTACATTTGCCATTGAGTATACTGTTAGTGGGTTAGGAAGTTGTATGTCATATAATTTCAGTGTCACTGCCCAAGCATCATTAGGGAATAGCAGTCCAGTATCTCTTGAGGGATTGACGTTATGCCCTTAGTTAGCCTCATTTCAAACAAGCCGTATTTCATTTATGTCTATATTTAAAAAAAAAAAATCACTCTTACTCCAGCATTCCACTACTCAGAGGTTTTGAAATACTTCGAAAATCATGCAGTCACTTCCTATTTTGCTGTTGTATTTAGGACCGCCTTCATCAAACCGATGAGTAGTAGTAAATTACTTATTTAGAATTTACCATTTTACAAATGGTTCATTTAAGTCATACAAGAAATTTTCACAGACTCACAGAATATTTTGAAAACTTAGAATGACAGTCTGTAAAGTAAAGTCCAGATAAACTTACTATAGTTTTGTGTCTGGAATCCCCAAATCTCATATGACATACAAGGTAAATGAAATCATTCATTGTTAAAGTAATATTCGAACTTGTGAGTACAGATTTCCAAAGAAAATATCCCATACTTGCTGAAATATGAACATGTAAGATTTAAGGGGGTAAAATCAGCTTTTGATAAAAGCCTTATCAGTAACGTGAACTTGGAACTCATAAAATAGTTGTAGTGAATGATTATAATGATTTTAGTCATGATACATACAATAAAGATAAGTATTTGTTTCTGTATATTTTTGTAACAAGGTTTAATGTAGACAAGAGCTGTAAGACATGCATTACAGATCTCTCGAAGTATGAAATGCTTTACAATTCTCACATATCACTATAAAGAGCCTCATAACACGTTTAAGGTATTATTACGTAACGACAGATGTCAGGGGTGAATATCAGTTTAGGAGGGTATCCTTAAATTAACATATAACCCGTAAAATGTGCATGCCAAATTCAAACAATCAAACAAACAAACAAACATTTATTTCCATTTTTATACAATGGCTATTCGAACCCAGTGATCGAAAGCTATATTTAAGGAGAATGTGACATAATTAAGAATGAATTAATCATCAGTATTGCTATTTATGCTGATGACCCGTTGTAGACTTTCTGTAGTCACCTTGACTCAAATGGTAGCGTTCGCGACTCTGAGGCATCAGGTCGAGAGTTCGCGCTCCGTCACGGTCTGAAGTTAGCAAGGGCATGCACTCAGGGTAACGAATACATCTGCCAAAACAAGTCCTTCGCAAGAAGGAGTCGTCCTAGCCCTTGGTAGAAAAGGGAGTCCATGATGTAAAACCCGAACCGGAACTCGTTGTAGACTTTCTCACCCTGTGCACTCTGAAGGAACCGTTGGTCATACATACATATATGCATGCACATACATACATACGTGCATGCAAACATACCTGCATATACAATAGTCTTGATCTCCTTTGTAAGGGAGGTGGCCGAGTCAAAGCACACACCTATTCATCACAAAGCCAGATCGCATTTTCTCACCCATCTCAGCTTTTTTTTGAGTCGCTACAGTTACCCCCAAAGACACCGCTTGGGTCAACCACAGGGTAAGTGGTCAGAGTTCTTCTGACAGGGGGTCTGACTACCTTAGTCACTGATTTACCCCCCACTGGCATATCTTGTGACAAGCTCCCAACACCCATTCATCCCAGTTAACACCACTAAACAAATGCAGGAAAATATCTTTGGCCCACGTCGCTTATTCACAATCTCTTCAAAGTAATAAGTAAAGAAATCATACATTTACAAATTTACTTTGAATATAGATCGGTATGTAATATACAGGGTGGACCATAATGATGGGAAAATAGCATTTAAAATGTGTCCCATCATTATGGTCCACCCTGTATTTTCAAATACCTTGGAGGGGGGGCGCTGTAAAAAACGGTAAATATACTTGTAAATGCCTCAACTTTCACTGAGAAATACAGGAATTGGCTTGATGAAATAATCTAATTATATTGGGTGAAGTTTAATGTAGTCACCGTGGCTCAAGCGGCAGCGTCCTTGACTTTAAGGCATCAGGTCGAGGGTTCGCGCCCCGTCACGGTCTGAGGTTAGCAAGGGCATGCACTCTGGGTAAGGATTACATCTGTTAAAACAAGTCCTTCGCAAGAAGGCAACCGTCCTAGCCCTTGGTAGAAAAGGGAGTCCGTGACGTAAAACCGGAACATTAGATGAAGTTTAATAAGCTTAATATAAATATAATTTTCAAAAAATTGCAAACTTTGAAAAGAAATTTTTAAAGTGTCTAAAGCTATCTGACATTTATCAAAATACTTTGACAGACATCAAAATCGATTGTCGTTATATGCATACATATACAATGACGCAATTCCCCTTGGAAGATTGGTGGCTGAGTCAAAGCACACACAAAAAGTATTTGAGGTTCTTTTTGTGCTTTATATCACAAATCTTAAGATAATTCGGTAAAATATTTCATTTATAATTTTTTTTCAAACTTATATATTGAGTCACTTTTGCTCACTATGTACTTGGAGGCTAGTATTTGGTCTTGGGCCATACTTTTTACGACCGGAGCTCGTTTCTGATACCAACTTTATTCACTGAGAGATAGAATAACGTACACATTGAATATAACCTAAATATTGTTCCACAATTGACCCCTCACATCTAATGGTGTACACTTACATAGGTTGGTGAATTGACACAAATTACCTCACAAGATATACCTTTAACCTCTTATTTTAATCCCTTGTTTGTCGTAAGAGTCGACTAAATGGGGCGTAACGACGGGACTGAAAATTCTCTCCTTTGTATTTTCCTTCCACAGAGTCACGTTTTTGCTTGACTCAGCCACTTCACTAATAAAGCACTTGTGCATATATATATATATATATATATATATATATATATATATATATATATATATATATATATATATATATATATATATATATATATATATATACACACACACACACACACACACACACACACACACACACACACACACACACACACACACACACATATATATATATATATATATATATATATATATATATATATATATATATATATATATATATATATATATATATATATGTTCCGGTTTCACGTCATGGACTCCCTTTTCTACCAAGGGCTAAGAAGGTTGCCTTCTTTCGAAGGACTTGTTTTGTCAGGTGTAATCGTTACCCAGACCGTGACGGGGCGTGAACCCTCGACCTGACGTGTGTGCGTGTGTGTGTATGTATGCATAGCAGGGAAATTGAGTGTAAATTCAAACCACGAGTAAGGTTAGTAAGAAATAGTAAAATGAAAAGAAACATACCTTATAAAGCGTTCACTCTTTGCTATTCAGTGGTAGTGCAAATAGCCTCTAGTTCCTTAGAGATGAATGTGACAGTGGCGGCAGTAATTCTTCAGGAACCATAGAGTCAGATAGGTGTACTAGCGATCGTAAAAGTGGAAGTGGGAAAAGCTCTCAGGTCAAGAGCCTAGGTAAGTCTCCCAAGGTCGGAGTAACCCATCCTCCGGATAAGTCTCGTTCTTTGGTAATTGTAGGGGATTCACTATGCAGATATGTAGACAGGAAACTCAGGCATAGAGTTAGAGGAAAATATTTTTTCCCTGGAGCAGGTATGAAGAAGGTGGGTGAGTCAATAAATAGCTGGATTGAGAAAAAAGATGTTGTTTGTTTGATAGCTGGGGGAAATGACGTGCAGGATGGTAGAAGTGAAGAGCTGATTAGGTTGTATAGACAAGCCCTGGATAAGATTAGGAAAAGGGGTGCAGTTCCTGTGATGTGTGGTATTCTCCCTAGGCTTAGCCAAAGTTCAGAGTGGTGGTCTCGAGCTATAGGAGTAAATGCTAGGATGAAAGTCTTCTGTCGGGAGAATAATATAGGTTTTATAGACGGGTGGGATCACTTCACTAGTCGTAAGCATATGTATGCAAGGGATGGAGTGCATATTTCTAATTCAGGTGTCTCGGTATTGGCTGGTATGATAGACAGAGAGGTAGGGGGGTTTTGTTAGACACAAAAAATGAAATGATTAATACTTGTGCAGAGAAATTAGTCAGTAAGGGTTCAGTAAATAGTGGGTCAAATAACTGGGAGTCTAAGGATAAGAACCATTTGTTACATAGAACAAATATTAACAAAAAGAATAGCCACAAGAAGGGTGAAGCTAGAGAAAGTTTAAAAGTATATTATACAAATAGCCGTAGTTTAGGTAACAAGATAGAAGAACTGAGAGCCATAGTATGTAGTGATAGACCGGATATAATATGCATTAGTGAAAGTTGGATTAAATTAGAAAGCAAACACCTTAAAGCTGAGTACATAATTACAGGATATAAACTTTATAATGCTGATCATAGTGCAGATAGAAGAGGGGGAGGGGTAATTATGTATATTAAAGATAGCCTCAGAAGCTGCATTAAGTCTGGAATTAAGACAAATCTAAATTCAGAAACCTTATGGGTTGAAATTAAAAATAATATAGAAAGTCTAGTTGTAGGAGTAGTCTACAGACCACCTGATCTAGATAATATAGAGTCGCAAGTTATATACGATGGAATTTCTAAAGTGAGCAGGTCAAATAGAGTTTGCATTGTAGGCGATTTTAATTTTAGACATATTAACTGGGAAACCATAACAGGTGATAGTAGCTCTAAGGAGTTTTTGGAAGTAGTAGAAGACAATTTCCTTTCTCAGCATGTACATGAAGCAACACGGGGAGTGAATACACTAGATTTAGTTCTTAGTAATAGAGAGAATATGGTTACAAATTTAGAAGTTGGTGAAAAATTGGGCAACAGTGACCATGATTCCATTAGATTTAACATAATTTTCAAGGAAACTATAAAGGAAAATATGAATATTGTTCCAAACTTTAGAGCAGGAGATTTTGAGGGCTTAAAAACTAAATTATCTAATGAGGTATGGGAAGGGATTTCTGGGGTACAGATGTGGGTAGTTAATCCAGCAGGTCAGGTCGCAGGTAGCGGATTACCCCGAAATTTGGGTACCACATGCCAAGGATTATCACAAGATAAGATCAATACATTAAATTCTCTCACAGGAAAGAACAGCAGCCCGTCAGTTAATATAAATTTGGATGAGGAATATAACAATTTTGTCATGACTCTTAAGAATAGTCAGAGAGACTATATTCCCATGAAACATTGCAGATCAAGAAAAAATGACCCTAAAAAGAATCTTATAGGTATTAAAAGAGGAATATACAGGAAACTAAAAAGAGGTGAAGAGCAGGTGAGGCAGCAATATATACAGTTAAACAGGGAAGTTAAAAAGATAGTTAGAGAATCGAAAAGAAAATACGAAGTTCGAATAGCAGGAGAAGCTAAAGAAAATCCTAAAGGGTTTTATCAACATTATCAAACAAAATTTAAGGAAAAAGTCGGACCAATTGAAGTAGCCAATGGCCATATCACAGATGACGATAAAGTGATGTGTACATGTTTAAATGATTATTTCTTATCTGTATTTACCAATGAAAACTTGGAAAATATTCCGGAAGTAGAATCCATTTACAGAGACAGTCCCGATAAAATACTTAGTTCAATAAATATTACGAGAGAGGAGGTAATAAAAGAAATAGATAAATTAAAGGCTCATGAATCTCCGGGACCTGATGGAATATATGCTAGAATATTAAAGGAATGCAAGGAAGAGCTTAGTTGTCCTCTAACTGCATTATTTAATAATTCAATAAAATTAGGATCGGTACCCATGGAGTGGAAATTGGCAGATGTGGTACCAATATTTAAAAAAGGAGAACGTGTTAAAAAGAATAATTATAGGCCGGTTAGTTTAATGTCAACAGTGTGTAAGATTCTAGAATCCATAATTGCAAATAAAATAAGGGCACATCTAGAATTACACAGACTGATAAAACTTTCACAACACGGGTTTCTTAAGGGTTTTTCGTGCCTTACAAACTTACTGTCTTTTTATTCAGAAGTTTACGAGGCAGTAGATTGTGGCAAAGAATATGATACAATATATCTAGATTTTAGCAAAGCTTTTGATAGAGTTCCTCACAAAAGATTAGTTAAAAAGCTGGAAGCTCATGGTATAGGAGGAGCTGTGCTCAGATGGATCAAACAATGGTTAAAAGACAGAAAACAGAGGGTTTGCATAAATGGAGAGAAATCAGAGTGGGGCTCGGTTACTAGCGGGGTACCACAAGGCTCGGTACTGGGTCCTCTATTATTCATCGTATATCTAAATGATCTGGATTCGGATATCAGTAGTAACCTAAGTAAATTCGCAGACGACACTAAAATAGGTAGAACTATAAATGGAAAAGAAGACATTCATGCTTTACAGGAAGATCTAAATAGATTATCTGAATGGTCGGACAAATGGCAAATGGAATTTAATGTTGAAAAATGTAAAGTAGTTAAAATGGGTACTATAAAAGACAATACTAGTTATAAGCTAAATAACCATGAAATCATGAGTTCTCAGTGTGAAAGGGATTTGGGAGTTCTTGTGAGTAGTAGTCTTAAGCCAAGAGAGCAATGCACAGCAGTCAGAAATAAAGCAAACAGAATTTTAGGAGTTATCTCAAGAAGCGTCAGCAATAGGACGGAAAAAGTTATTTTGCAGCTCTATCTTGCATTAGTTAGGCCCCATTTAGATTATGCTGTGCAATTCTGGTCACCCTATTATAGAATGGAAATTGAATCCTTGGAGAGAGTGCAACGAAGAATGACCAAGATGATACACGATATCAGAAATCTACCATATGAGGACAGATTAAAAAAACTTAATCTACATTCTCTAGAGAGGCGAAGAGTTAGGGGGGATATGATTGAAGTGTATAAATGGTTTAAAGGGATTAACAAGGGAGATATTAATAAAGTTTTAAAAATTCATGATCAAACCAGAACTCGTAATAATGGATTTAAGCTTGATAAATTTAGGTTCAGAAGGGAAATTGGTAAAAATTGGTTTGGTAATAGAGTAGCTGATGCATGGAACAAGCTTCCTAGTATGATAGTAAATGCCAATACCTTAGACACCTTCAAATGTAGATTAGATAGACATATGACAGAGGTAGGGTGGGTATGAATAGGTTAGTGCTTATTAGAAAAGTCATAAAAAGAAAAACAGAATAAATAAGTAGAGTAGAATAGAATAGGTTAGACATGCTGAAAATACAATTCAAAAATGGAGCTGCCTCGTGTGTGCCAGTAGGCATGTTGCAGTGTCCTCTATTCTTATGTTCTTATGTTCTTATGTACACAGATAGTGTGCTGTAGGTTCGATTTTTGAGCAGAGTTATATATATATATATATATATATATATATATATATATATATAATATATATATATATATATATATATATATATATAATATATATATATATATATATATATATATATATATATATATATATATATATATATATATATATATATATATATATATATATGGTGTGTGTGTGTGTATTGTTCTATTATGATATAGAAACATACATCTACAATCTTATGTGGGGAGTCATTTGAATGATAATTGTAGGTACTGTATTTATTTTAGGGCGTTGTCTTTTATGGCAAATAGAAACTTTATTCCACACACGTATGTGGCGATTTTTTTTCAAAAGACTTTAAAATACGACTTGGAGTGTATGCATTTTATTTTTAATTTTTATATATATATATCTTTTTGAAAATATCACTCATGTCTTTTGTGATGTATTTCAAACACTTATCTAAGACTTTTAAATTTATTAATAAATGCATATTTTCATGTAAAGTTGATCACGATAGAAATAAGAGAATTTTGAGAATTTAATCACGATAAAAAAAACGAGAATTTGAGAATTTAATCAAGATAAAAATACGAGAATTTTGAGAATTTAATCACGATAAAAAAAAAACGAGAATTTTGAGAATTTAATCACGATAAAAATAACGAGAATTTTGAGAATTTACTCCCCATAATCTTAGATATCTCATTTTTAGCAGTCACCGTGGCTCAAGCGGTAACGTCCGTGACTTTGAGGCGTCAGGTCGAGGGTTCTCGCCCGCCGGTCGGGGCGGGCTGCCTCGGGAGGTTACCGCCAAGGCCCGCATGGGCACCGTCCAGCCCGGTAGAGGGAGTCCGTGACGACCGTCTCGGCCAAAACGACAGCACTCGGGGCGTTCCGCCAACCCCGCAGAAGGCAACCGTCCTAGCCCTTTGTAGAAAAGGGAGTCCGTGACGTAAAACCGGAACATCAATCTTAGATATCTCACTTTTTTATGTACTGATGAATCTCTTATTCACATTATCCAGATAAAAGATTAATTATTATTAATATTTTGTTTGCTTAAGTTATATTTTCATCTTATTTAGAACGAACCCCCTGAGGGAGGGGGGTAAGAATACTTCCTCCGTGTTCCCCTGCGTGTCGTAAAAGTCGACTAAATGGGGCGGAGCGAGGGGAATGAGAATCCCCTCCTCTATATTTAATTCCAAAAAAACAGTCAAAGTATTTTCTTTGACTCAGCCACCCCCCTTATAAGGGGGAATATGGCGTTGGTGTATGGATGGATGGATTTAGAACGAATCTTGAATGTAATATTAAAATAATGTTAATGTTTGTGAATCTAATGTACATCTCATGCCTAAAAATTAATTTGAATAAAATTAAATTAAGTTGGATTAGATTAAATTAAGTTGGATTAAATTAAATTAAGTTGCATTAAATTAAATTAAGTTGCATTAAATTAAATGAAGTTGGACTAAATTAAATTAAGTTGCATTAAATTAAATTAAGTTGCATTAAATTAAATCAAGTTGCAATCAGGTTAAATATTGATTGAGAAAACGAATGGCTTTGGATGATTCTGAAATAAATTTAATGTTTATTTTTAACTTCATATTATTTTTTTTTTTTGGCAGATATGAAGTTACAATTGTATCTTTTTTCTATTTAACTTGAATATGGGATCTCATTATGAATGAGTCTGGGTAGTCACCGTGGCTTAGGCGGTAGCATCCGCAACTCCGAGGGTTCGTGCCCTGCCACGGTCTGAGGTTAGCAAGGGCATGCACTCAGGGTAATGAATACATTTGCCAAAAAAAGTCCTTCGCAAGTAGGCAACTGTCCTAGCCCTTGGTGGTAAAGGGAGTCCGTGACGTAAAACACGCTATTACGAATGAGTCTGGCTTTACACTAAATAATTTGAATTAAACATTTTGGAAACAAAAATGTTTACATTTATTAGAAAATTGATAACTATACACAGAATATCACTAGGGAGACGCGGTACCTCAGTGGTGGAGTGCACTAGAAAGAAACTGACGAGCCTGATCAACGAGGATTCGATCCTATCCCGAGGCGTTAGGAAGAGCATCCAGCCCTAATCCTCATAGCTCAGCCTCTCTGTGGCCTCCCCCATTTAAATGGGAACTAATGTGACACAATTCTGAGGGAGGGGGGTAGAATACTTCCTCCATGTTCCCCTGCTTGTCATAGGAGTCTACTGAATGGGGTGGAGCGAGATGACTGGGAATCCCCTCCTCTGTATTTTCTCTTCCCAAAGAGTCAGAGTATTTTGTCTTGACTAAGCCATTCCCCTTATAAGGGGAAAATTGATCATGTGTATAGTTAAATAGAACTGTGATACACACACAAAAAAAACAAAAATATTTAAATTTCATCAATGAATCTATTTGTATCTTATAATTAAACTAATGTTTGCTCTAACTACTTGATTTTTAATAATTTCTTTGTTCAATTTACTGTGTTCTAATGGTGCAAGTGTCTTGTCACTAAATTGAGAAAAGTTAAATTGGCGTGGCTTAAACTCAGATTATCTCTTGATTTCTCCATAGTCCTCGTCCTTACTATCAGACAAGTGTTATCAAATATTGTGAAGGGTAGTTACATAATAAAAGTACTCTACGTAAAGCGCATAAGTACTTGTTTCCGATTTTACAATCTCTCTGAGAATTCTGACAGGCTGAGGACTTGAGACACAAATATATTACGTTATAAATATGACCTTAACCCTCTCGCGAGGCCTACTTCCTTTCAGCCTGTTGGCGAGAAAACACACCCTCAACATCTGCACGACAGTTATTCGGGAGCTGATTCTAGGCCCGTAAGCTGAGGCAGAAGTGTCCTGATAGAATTCTCGATGAGGACTAGCTTTCTATTTGTACTGTCAGCCTTAGGGCTGGCAGTTGCCCAGACTCCAGGTAAGGTGAAGGCAAGCAGGATGTTTTTAGGATCTTGTGCAGCCCATTATCTTAGATTGTTATATTAACTGCAACAATACTGTACTAAGTACATAATTTTTGTGATGAGAATTAAATGCAGTGCACTCTATGCACAGTATGTTTCTCTGTGACCTGTTCATTGTCGTTATTTGGATTAAAATTGATTTGTCTGGCTAGCTTAGTGGTAGAAACTTTACCTTCAGAATTGACTCTCTCAAAACAGGAGCTAAATTCTAAAAATGCTTCTTTGATGCAGGTAAAATCACCTTATATTATCTGTATCGGTATTTGTATGAGTTCCATTTACTCTCAAGCCTGACTTCTTTCTGCAGGAACCATAGAAAACTTCCAAATGACTAACAACGGCGAAATCTTCGTTGATCTCGAATGGGACCTCGTGGGAGGTGATCTCGTCATTGACAAATACACCCTTCTTTATGATGGTGACTTTTCTACTGACATCAAATGTCCAGTGGCACATTGTGTCCATAAGGTGAATTACTTGAATCCATGCACTGTTTATGACTTTACATTGACGCCTCACTTCGAAGGAGGCATTGATGGAGACACAGTGGCAACGCAGGGCAACACTCTTGATCTGAGTAAGTGATGGAGAAATTTAATATTATCATGTTGAGTCAATGAAGCTTCAGATGTTTAAGCTAAGCACAAATAGATTTTATTTAGTAGACTTTGAGGCTGAATTATTAATACTATACTAGAATAATGCCAGTCTTGCAGTGCTGAGTTGTACCATTTTATATATTTTCTTTTTTCTTTTTTTTTCTTTGCATCATCATGTCAATTTCCTGGCTAGAGCCATCTGGTTTATGGTCTTTGACTTTTTCCAGCTGGGCTTTTTGCTTGGCTATTAATAATAATAATAATATATTATATGCAAACATGTTACACATTGCTGTCTTTATCGCTAGAACTTTCCATCCCTTGTTAGATTATATCCATGTATAAAACTCATTCAGTCACTGTTATGAAAGTGGGTACAATTCACAGAAATTTGTATTTTAAAAGTAATTCTCTGTACGCATATTAGGCATTGCTATTTTGAACATTAATATCCCCTAACTCTTGCTATAGCCAGTCTTGTGTAAAACTGATACAGATACTGACTTAAGAGAAATGACAGATTAAAAGAAAATACTTATTTTTATCATATATTCTTTATGCACATGTTGCTTATTACTGTTCTGAAGAGTAAACTCTCCCAGCTTTTGTCAATATGCATCATTCATATCTTTCAGCTTCTTCCATCAGGGGTCGCCTCTGTGGATCAAACATCTCCATTTCAACTTATCCCCTGCATCCTCCTCCATGTTGCTATAACGTATACTTGTCAGATATTGATTCTGTTATTGCAATATCAGAGAACCTGAAGCATAAAAAGACTTGCTTACATTATCTCTTTAACAGTTCCAGGACCTCCACTTAATCCATCTGCAACACCTAATAAAAATGGAATACTGGTTACTTGGGAGAGGCCTAGTGAAAATGCAAACTGCGTTGATAAGTATCAAGTCTGTTTAAGAGAGGCTGGTGAGACAGCCACTGATTGCAAAATGGTAAGTCCAGTCATTAGAGATATTGAAGTATATAATAAACTTTTACATGTATAACTTGAGCTTACACTTGCATGTCTGGTAGCAGAGGATATTAAAACAAGCAGATGCTGGGGATTTTCCTTCATAGAAATAAATATTAAGAGCATGAAAATGCACTTAAGAATGTGTATAAGAATATTAGAGAGTTATTAAAGGATTGAGGGATAATTATAGAGTAAAAAATTTCCCTTGATAAACATTTATTAGATAAACTTATATTGTTAGACACCTTCAGAAAACTGTCAGATTCTTTACATTCGTCTTTCAATTACAGCATGGAAACAATACCATTGTACTGAGGGACATTCAGCTGTGTACTGACTACATCATAAGTATATCTGCCCTTACACCAGTGGGCACCGCTGGCCCTGATGTAACAACGCTTGCCACAACTGGCACTGGTGGTATGATCTCGCAAAGGTTTTGCTGTATTACTTCTTAAGGGTATAAATGAAACAGTATTATATTGTCTGTTTCTGCAATTGTAAATAACCATTCTTTAAGAATCGCATGCACAAGGGGGCATAAGTTATTTAGTAGTGTACTCTTGGATTTCAAGGGCAACAACTGACATTCCTTAAGTTAATATATGTAAAATACAATGAAATACAAAGAAAAACAACTGGTAAATTGTTTTTCTTCTTGTGAGGATCATGAGTTGTTATGAGAAAATTTATATATTACCTGATCTTACTTTAATAACATTTAGTTCTTTCCACCCTAGTTCCAGGGATTCCTCAGAATGTAGTAAATTGTTTTTCTTCTTGTGAGGATCATGTGTTGTTATGAGAAAATTTACATTTTACCTGATCTTTCTTTAATAACATTTAGTTCTTTCCGCTCTAGTTCCAGGGATTCCTCAGAATGTGGTTGTGACCCTTGCTACTCAAGATATGATCAAGATCTCTTATGATGATCCCTTCGAAAATCCTAACTGCGTTGATGAGTGAGTCCATGGGAGGGTTCATTGATAAATTCTCTCCACTCTTGTTTTAATGTAGATAGAAAAGATCTTTACACTGGCCTTCTTCATAGAGAATGAATTTCCATATAATAGTTGAACTCTTATGTGAGTAGTCACTGTGGCTCAAGCGGTAGCATCTGCAACTCTGAGGCGTCAGGTCGAGGGTTCGCGCCCCGTCAAGGTCTGAGGTTAGCAAGGGCATGCACTCAGAGTAACGATTACAGCTGCCAAAACAAGTCCTTTGCAAGAAGGCAACCGTCCTAGCCCTTGGTAGAAAAGGGAGTGCGTGATGTAAAACCGGAACAGTTAAACTCTTATGTGAAAACAAACTTCTTTCGTTTTAAGTGAAAGTTTTGTTTCTTAATATGAAATTTTTCTTTTGATAACAGGCTAGCAAAGCTAACCTGATATAAAAATCAATATATGATGTATAGAACTGACCCTTAATACGACAAACAACTAATATAACTGGATTTATTGATAGAGTTATGCTAATGAATATTATTCTGATATGCAGATTTGGTGTGATTTATGGGCCACTGGACAAGACTTTCGGCCAAATATCACCAGTTTTGACGGGTGAGCATGAACACACCATCAGTCCTCTAGACCCGTGTACAAACTACAGCATCGGTGTTTATGGCATGAATTCTAATGGTGATATTGGACCCACAGCTATCAACTACGCCGCCACGGAAGATGCTGGTACAAATTAACTATAATATTTTTGCTTCTTGTATATCTTACTATTTTTGTAAAAGTTTTCCCCAATTAATATTTTTAATCTAAAAGTATATTGGTCCCAAATCCGTCATGATTTCTTTTTGTATCAAGTAATAATTATATTTGTAATATTGTATTTTGGAAGATAGCAATGCATTTAATTGCTTGCGCATTGCAAACAATGTGCAATGATATAGGTTGACATCTGCAAATGTTACTCTTTTGCTTAGTGGCATGTAACAGTGGTAGAGAAAGAAGATTGCATAAGTTTTGCTTTGCATGCTCTTATCAAATGAAATCGTATCTTTTTGCAGTGCCTTTGCCTCCCTCGAGTGTTGACGTGACTCCTGGAGGTCCTGATTCCATTGATGTCACCTGGCCAGGTATGCCTGACAATGGATGTGGGGAAACTATCACTATCTGTTGGAATGACCAAATCCACCCTGAGGAACAATGTCAAGAGATTGACGGTGGTGGTATCATTGAAGGTGGTGGAAGCTTTATAATCAAGGATCTTCTTCCCTGTACTAGCTACGAAATTGTTATTGTCATCAATTCTCCCAGTGGGATGCCCAGTCTTCCGATTGGAAACTTTACTTTTACAGATGATGTTAGTAAGTATGAAAAAGTATTCACCAACTTATGCTGGAGCTGTACCTAAAGGTTTGTGCTTCACTTAAAAATTCTAGTTGTGGTTGTCTTACAATGATGATATGGAAGCTTTGATTATGAAAAGCCATAATAGTATTTACTTAATACTCTATGTTTCTAAGATCCCACAAAATAAACTACAAGTACACTTGTTTTTTCAGCTCCAGATCCTGTTGAAAATCTACGAATTTCTTCTGTCTCTGCACATGAGATGACAGTCAGCTATGATGCTCCAAGCAATTTGCCACAATGCATCAGAGAATATGATACTAATGTTATAAACTTAGATCAAGTATATGACACAGCCAAATACTTCAATATGGAAAATCATCTAACACCTAGAATTGATGAGACCCACAATGAGTTAGAAGCCTGCAGTAATTACAGGGTAGAAGTTCGTACTGTTTCTAGGCAGGGTCTCGAATCCCCATGGAATAGTGTGGACACAGTAACTGGTGGAGACACTCCAAGCGAAGTACGAAATCTACAAGAGAAGAGTTCCACAACAAACTCGGTTACTCTCTTGTGGTTCCAACCCGCAACGAACCCGAGATGCGCTTCTGCGTATCTAGTGGAATGGGCAGGAGGAAATGAAACAGTGGTTATGTCTACAAGCGAGTTCTCAATTGAATATACCATTACGGGGCTCGAAACTTGTTTGCCGTATACCTTCAGCGTAACTGCTCAGTCTACGTCTTCCGGCGATAGCGCTCCAGCAACTATTGATGTCACTACGCAGTGCTCGTAGTCTGCGTGTATAGATATACTCATGGGCATTTTATTACATTCCCAATTTTGATATTCATACTTACCAGTGGTGCTTTCACTTTTCACAACAGATCAGATGAAATATAAAATATAATAGTATATAATTTACAATATGTAATATCTGTTCAAAATAATATTTTCTTTGTTTTCTACTGTTCCTTGTTATTTACACCATGACTCTAGTAATGCGGGCTTGAATTCACTGTGGAACGTTTCCTCTATTTTCTACTGTTCCTTGTTATTTACATCAAGACTCCAGTAACGCGGGCTTGAATACATGGCAGAGCATCAGGAAGGGCATCCATCCTTAATCCCCTAGCACCAACATGTATATGTCCACCCCCATTTGAACTGATACTAATTGTGACACATACAATGGTGACCAAGACTTCACTATGTAATGAAGATTACAGAGGAATGTTAACTTATTATAAACACCAGGTTGCTGAAAAAACTGAATATCAAAAGTTAAAATCCGTTTTGATTTAGATGAAGCTATTTTTTGAAAGACCTCTTGCATTCTCTGCCAGAGATGGAGTACATATTTCAGAGTTTAACCAATTTAGCGAAAATTCAAAAATTTTGTAATATTACGCAGGGTTTAGTCATTTCCAGTGGAAGATTGCAAGCCAGATTGCATGGGTGTCCTTGTGTTGCATAATTTGGCTATTATTGCCTTAGGGTGAAAATAGGTTAATGGCTGCATCTTTTTGTAAGCTTTACAATTCTTTGCTATAATAATAGTTTATGTATGCAAAGAGACATCACACTCAATTAATGTTAATTCTACTGTAAGTTCAAGTATTTCAGTATTTACTCCTCGTTATTGGAAGGTTTGGAAGATTCAAAAGTTACAATCACTCATTACTTGAGGGAATAACGAGCTACACTAGCTTAGTGGTAAAGTGTGCGAGTCGGGAAGTGACTCACACAAGGGCATTCACCCTTAATCCCCCGGCTCCTACATGTCAGTTCCCTTCCCATTTGGAAGGACTAAGTATAAAACATAAAACGGTGCATCTACTTAAGAGACTGAAGACTAGAACAGGAGTTGCTAATTTAATTGTTAAAATTCTGCTTTTAAGCTAAATTCCAGCCTGAAATTTTAAGTTGTCACTGTGATATGCTTGTTAAGAATGGCATCCATTCTTAATACCCCAGCTCTAACATGTCTGTGTCCATCTCCATTCAAATGATGACTATTTGTGCCGCATAAAACTGTGTACAATGCATAGAGGTGATAAATCTGTATCTGCATAGGGACTAACGCATGACTGATCCCACTACAGTGTTAGATAGAGGTGATAAATCTGTATCTGCTTAGGGACTAACGCATGTCTGATCCCACCACAGAGTGTTAGAAAGGTCATCCAACTTTAATCTTCCAGCCTCTGTATGTCTGTGTCCACCCCTATCTGAATGGGGACTAATTGTGACGCATAGTACGGTGTACAGCGCATAGAGCTGAAAGACTCTGTATCTGCTTTCCTGATGAACGGTATATGGGATAGAGTTAAAAATTACAACGCATAGAGCCTCTGTATCTGCTTTCCTGATGAACGGTATATGGGATAAAGTTCAAAATTACGGCGCATCGAGCTGAAAGACTCTGTATCTGCTTTCCTGATGAATGGTATATGGGATAAAGTTCAAACTTCTAAATTCAAACATTTTATTCCTATTCTTGTCTTGACTACAGAATGCTGCTGACCTCAAGAGGAAACAAAGAATTATCTCCCAATAAAGCCAATGTACTGCTAGACCTAAAAACTTGTGTATATATAACGGGTTACTGGACTTCGTTTCAAGCATTGCAAAACAATTGAGGTATTGGCATTCGTACAAGTCTGAAAAAAAATTCCTAAAGGCTGATGACCTCGTTGCATGACCTAAAAATCATAGAAAAAAATTAAATAAAAAGAGAGAGAGAGAGAGAGAGAGAGAGGAGAGAGAGAGAGAGAGAGAGAGAGAGAGAGAGAGAGAGAGAGAGAGAGAGAGAATTATGGCGTGGAAAGGGTACTATTAGAAGGTGGAAAAACAACAGCGGTTTAGGAAAGAAGAAGCAGAAGAAGATGATGATGAATAAGAAGAAGAAGCTCTTGTAGAAGACTTAAAAACTCTCCCCAGACAGTATTGATTTAACCAGCTAAATAGTGTTGACCAAGAGTCTTGTATTTACCAGTCGTGAGTCTTCAAGTTATGCCTCAACGGTCATTTTGCATTGTAAATAGATTTCTTGACTTGGGTCTGGTGTGGCTCAGTGAGAGAGAGCGCATCTTGGGAAGTGATGTGACTGACCAACCTGGCTTCTATCCGACCATGGGGCGTTATATGAACATCCAACCTTAATTCCCCAGCTCCACGCTGTCTGTGACCACCTCCATAATGGGAATTATTAGTGACACTTAATAGAGGGGAAAATGCAGTCCTTGACCATACCCACATTAATTGCTGTCTCGCCCTTGCATTATTTATTGCATTTTATATGTTTAAACTCTTTACTAATTTCATTTACTTGTTTGGACTCTTTTAATTTCATATATTTATGTGAACTTATTAATTGCCTTTTATTGGATTGAATTGTTTATTAATTGCCTTTTATTGGTTTGAATTGCTTATTAATTGCCTTTTATTGGTTTGAACTCCTTATTAAGTTCATATATTTGTTTGAACTGAGTAAATGTATTTTATTTGTTTAAATCCTGATTAACTGCATTTTATTTGTTAAAGTTCCTTATTGTATACATTTAAATAGTCTGAATTTCTTGACTAATTGCATTTATTTGTTTGATTTAGACAATGATTTTTCTTGTTATATTAATTGCATTTATTTGTTTGAACTGTTTGATTGATTTAGACAGTGATTTTTCTTGTTATATTAATTGCATGTATTTGTCTGAACTGTTTGGTTGTTTGAGACAATGATTCCTCTAGTTGTTATATACCAGTATGTGTATGTGTGTATATCAGGGTAATTACCAAATTGTGTTTATGGGAAAGAGCCCTGTGCTCGTAACTCCCCGTCTCCTGGTCGGTTCCATTTTTGTACTCGGTGATTCTTATCATACTTGTCCTTAAAACTATGGATTGAGTTACCATTAACTACCTCCTCGCTTCTCGCATTCCAATCATCAACTATTCTTACACTCAAAGAGTACTTCCTTACCCATGTTTATATATATATATGTGATTACCTAATTGTGATTACCTAATTGTGTTTACGGGAAAGAGCCCAAAGTTCGTATCTTCCCGTCTCCTGATCGGTTCCATTTTATACTTAGTGATGCTTATCATACCTGTCCTTAAATGTGTGTGTGTGTGTGTGTGTGTGTGTGTGTGTGTGTGTGTGTGTGTGTGTGGATTACCTAATTGTGATTACCTAATGTGTTTACGGGAAAGAGCCCAAAGCTCGTATCTTCCCGTCTCCTGATCGGTTCCATTTTTAGACTTAGTGATACTTATCATACCTGTCCTTAAAACTATGGATTGAGATAGCATTAACTACCTCCTCGCTTAGCCAATTCCAATTATCAACTACTCTTACACTGAAAAAGTATTTCCTTACATCCTGCAAACAAGTTTTCTTCCGAAGCTTCAAACTATGACCTCTAGTTCTAGAGCCAGCCATATCGAAATATCGATCCCTATCCACTCTATCATAACCATGAAGGAATTTAAAGACTGTCACCATATCCCCCCTTACTCTTCTAGCTTCGAGTGATGGCAAGTCTAATTCCCTCAGCCTCTCATCATAACCGAGATTGCGTATTTCTGGAACCAGTTTCGTGGCATGTCTTTGAACTTTTTCAAGCTTAGCTATGTGCTTTTTCAAGTGCGGATTCCAAAAGGGGGCTGCATATTCGAGTTTTGGCCTCACATAGGTTACATAAATATTTCTGAACATTTCCTTGTCCATGTGCCTGAAGGCTACCCTTACGTTTGATAAGAATGCATATGCTGCCCTTACTACGCCATTTATATGTATTTCTGGAGACAAATCTGCCAGTATGTTTACTCCTAGATCTCTCTCATTTTCTGTCTCTTGAAGTTGTACTCCAGCCACCGAGTAGTCAAGCTTGGGCCTTCTTGCACTTGTACCCATTCTCATTACCTTACATTTTGAGGTATTGAATTTCATTAGCCACTTTTCTGACCACTCATGCAGATTATTTAGATCCTCCTGAAGTTCTCTACCATTGTTCTCGTTTTTTACTTTCTTCACAATCTTTGCATCATCTGCAAACATATTCATGAATGAATTTACAGACTCTGGTAGGTCATATACATATACAAGGAACAAAAGTGGCCCTAAAACTGAACCCTGTGGAACTCCACTACTGACTCTTCTCCATTCAGACACTGAGTGTCTTACTCTAACCCTCTGTTCCCTTCCTTCTAAGTAAGTTTTTATCCATTCCAAGACATTTCCACCTATTCTAGCCATTGATTGCAGCTTCCTAATAAGTCTCCCATGTGGAACAGTGTCAAACGCTTTCTGGAAGTCTAGGAATATGCAATCTGCCCAGCCCTCTCTTTCCTGTAAGATTTGGCTTACCTCATCATAAAATTCTAATAAGTTTGTTACTGTTGATCTTCCTTCTCTGAAGCCATGTTGCCTCACTGACAAAAAGTTGAAGGATTCCAAGTGAAGAGAGATATGTTTCCTTAGTAGTTTCTCCATAAGTTTGCAAACTATGCTGGTCAAGGAAACTGGTCTATAGTTCAGAGCCGTATCCCTCCTTCCCTTTTTGAAGATAGGTATCACATTTGCTTGTTTCCAGCATCTTGGAATCTCCCCCGACTCCAGTGACTCCTTAAATATGATACTTAGTGCCACTGATATTGTGTTTGCGCATTTTTTAAGCACATGAGGGGATATGTCATCAGGACCTGTAGCTTTATGAACATCTAAATCCATCAGCGCTTTTCATACCTCTGTGGCTGTAAGGTTGATGTTCTCTAGTACCGGCCCTGTGTGTGTGTGTGTGTATGTGTGTGTGTGTGTGTGTGTGTGTCTTTGATTTTCAGTACAACCATATAGAATTGCTATCACGAGGTCATGTTGAACATTCCAGTTAGAATATTCCAAGATTTTTTTTTTTTTTACGTGTTATGTTTCACTATTTGTCCCCGTTTTGGTGGTGACCATAGAAGGGTCGAAGCTGGGAAACTAAGGCTGGATGACCTTCCTAACGCCCCACCGTGAATTTGAACTCAATTCAATCACCTCCTCAATCGAACAAACATGTCACTCACTCAAATTTGCAAAACCTAACTTGCCCTACATTCGGCTATGCAAACACGATATTCCTGACGTAATCGCAGCTGAATAAAACGTAGAGTCATTAAAGAAAAAATCTGCCCAAACAGAGGAATTCAAACACCTGAGAAAGGGGGCTTGGGTGCTTCTTCGAATCAGAGAGTATTTGCGGTCGGGTATTGGAAAAAAAAAAATCGAAGAGAGAAATTGATTTTCTCGAGCTAATATTTGCTTCCAACGGGATATCCACACCCTTGATAGGGTAACTTAGGAGTTTCTCTCTCTCTCTCTCTCTCTCTCTCTCTCTCTCTCTCTCTCTCTCTCTCTCTCATCTCTCTCTCTCTCTCTCTCTCTCTCTCTCTCTCTCTCTCTCTCTCTCTCTCTCTCTCTCTCTCTCTCTCTCTCTCTCTCTCTCTCTCATCTCTATTCTCACGCGCATAGGACATATATAAGCAACCAATTCCTTGTGATTCCTCGCAGTTCGTGTTTGGCTTGATCCTCATCCAAGATGGCTTCATCCCTCGCTCATATCATCCTGATTGTTCTTTTTGTGAGTTTTAGACACTGCTTTATTTTACTTAGGCTTTTTTTTCAGCTGACTTTTGGAACAAACAACTTCAGAATTATATATTTCATTTATGTTTTAATTCTTAATTTCTAGGATTATGGAACAACTAGAGAATCTTTATTGTTTTATAGAAACGTAAATTCGAGTTTATTCGTACTCGACTTTTATAACATTTTATTTGTTTTCTTCTTTAATATGGCTGTTTCTCTCTCCCGAATTGCGTTTTATGACTTTTTATTATGCTTTTTCTATCTCTTAATGATACAAAATCCAAGTTACTTTTTATGATTTTTCCTTTCTATCTCTTAACAATTCAAAATACATGTAGTCTCTGTGGCAAAATGGTAGCGTATGCGACTCTGAGGCGGCTGGTCAAGGGTTCGCGTCCCGTCACGGACTGAGGTTAGTAAGGGCATACACTCAGGGTAACGATTACATTTGCCAAAACAAGTCCTTCGTAAGAGGGCAACCGTCCTAGCCCTTAGTAGAAAAGGGAGTTCGTGACGTAAAACCGAAACCACCCAACAATACAAGATACAAGTTACTTTTTATGATTTTTCCTCTTTTGTTAAGACCACGATCCCCCCTTTTATATTTTTTCTATTCATTGCCGTTTTATGTTACAATTAAGCCCCATTTGAGAGGGTATGGACACAGACACGTTGTAGCTATAAGGGGATTAAGGATGGATGCCCTTCTAGGCCCCCTGCGGCAGAATCGAGCCTTCATATTTCAGAAATCTCACTTCCTTACTTACGAAGCCTACCGCTGAGGGTATTAGAATTTATTGAATCGACTGGATCTCTAACAGACAGGTTGAAGCTGGGGGATTAAGGCTGGATGCCCTTCCTACCACCCCGCGGATGGATCGAATTCGTGAATATCAGATCATCGCTTCTTTAATATTTTTTTTTTTCATTTATTTATATTTATGCTATAGCTGCAATCCCCTTTGTAAGGGTTTTGGCCGAGTCAAAGAACACATTCACCATAGTTCAAACATACCTGAATCGCACCTCTTAGCTCCATGGGGATAAAGAGTTGACACGATTTTTCACCCCACCTTTCTTTGGTCACCCACAGGTTTGTGGGCAGGAATTTTCTGCTGTGAGGCCTGATACCCGCAGCTGTAAAAGTCTTATCTAAACATCTTTTTAGAATTTTCAATTTCATCTAGAAATAACCTTACACATTATCATATATAAATTTTTGGCAAGACTTATTAAGTGTATTAGATTTGTTCATACAATAGCTGAAGTCCCCTTTGTACTGGGACTGGCCTAGTCAAAGCACACATATTCACAAAGAGCTAAATTACCTGCATAATTTCTCTTAGCTCCTTTAAGATAAAGGGCTGCCACAGTTTCACCACACTGCTTAGGTTACCCACAGGGTAAAAGGGCAAGAATCTTCTGCCGTGATATTGTACATTTCTATACCACGAAAATACTATAAGTTGTATCATTAGTATTCAAGCTGCAGGGTATGGAGGGCGCAATAGCTCAGTGGTAGAGCACGCAAGTAAGAAAGCGACATGTTTGAGGCATTGATCATTCTCTCTCTCTCTCTCTCTCTCTCTCTCTCTCTCTCTCTCTCTCTCTCTCTCTCTCTCTCTCTCTCTCTCTCTCTTCTCTCTCTCTCTCTCTCTCTCTCTCTCTCTCTCTCTCTCTCAACTAAGCACTTCATCGCACTTCATATAAGTGGTTGGACAACATTGCAATGCACAAGTCCTCTTAAGAACCAATTTTCCCTCCCTGTAACTGTTTAGTAACACTTTGGCTCGTTAGTGTACTTCCTCGTCCTTCAGTTTCCACCATATCTCTAATGCACCACACTGGCTCATGCCCTCTCTCACCACATCCATAAACCTCTTCTTTGGTCTACTTCCACAGCATCCTTCTCCCAAAACATCTCTCATCATGCTTCAGCACATACCCAAACCATTTCAATATAGGATCTCCATATTCCCTGCTTCCTTCTCCATCACACCTCATGTCCTTCCTCACTATACTCATAAGCCTTCACTCTGACCTACCACTCCCCCTCCTTCAGGGCAGCTTTCTCGTCTGCATCCTCCTTCAACATGTCCCCCATCCCTCATGAGAGTGTTTAAGAATTATTAATTTGTCCATCTACCCTCAGGGTTTTTAAATCCTTTCAAGTTATGCAATGATAATAATTTTCATGTATAAAGAGATTTATTTTTATTTTGTGATAATGTTAAATGATTTCATTTATTTTTCAGATTACTTTAGGTACAGTACATAGCAAAAAGGAGAAGAAATAGTAAGTCTATATATATATATATATATATATATATATATATATATATATATATATATATATATATATATATATATATATATATATATATATATCCCTTTGCAATCTGTCTTTGCTGAAATCATGACAAATGACCTGATTTATATTGTAGTTTATAATATTTTTTGTATATTTCCTTCTGTATCAACAAACTATTGCTAGAAAAAACTAAAAATTATTAGCATTAATAATGATCATTGTTAATAATAAGATTCTAAAGAAGGATTGCCATGAAAATTAATAATAAAGTTTTATATTATTTTGTAATTTATATTTATGGTCTTTAATATCGATGACATGCAAAATTATTGACTTATCAAATGAAAACTTGCACTTCACGACACACCACTTGAATATCAAAACTCCTAAACTAAAACAAAAATATTGAAATTTAATATATACAAAAAATACAGGCAAGGAGAGTGCTTAAATACACATAATATAACCAAAAAGAAATAATGAAAACTAATTCCTTTTTCACCAGCTTCCACTGCACGCTAGAAGGAAGATTTCCTGATCCCAAGGACTGCGGAGGATACATAGACTGTCTTCCTGACGATGAAGGAACTTTTATTAAACGTTCAGGATCATGTCTAGGAAGAGCTTATGATCCCTCCATCAAAAGATGTGTTGATACTGAAAAGGTTAGAATACTTCCTCCGTGTTCCTCTGCGTGTCGTAAGAGTAGACTAAATGGGGTGGAGCGAGGGGACTGGGAAGCCCCTCCTCTGTATTTTCTCTTCCCAAAAAGTCTGGTTATTTTGCCTTGACTCAGCCACTCTCCTTATAAGGGGAAAAATGGCTTATGTATATGGATTTACAGGAAGGTCCGACTTCTCGATGGACATACCTCTTTGTCCTGTCCTTATCCAGGGACAGATCTGTATGTTTATAATGGAGATGGTGGTGACAAGCAAAACTGCCAATATCTATATATTTATTAAAAAAAGTTTCTGTATTTCACACGGCAGAAGAGGGGAGTGAAACACCCCTCGGGAGAGGGGAGATTACATCCTGCTGATAACAAGACTGGAATCGCTCTCTCTGACAAATTATTGCTTACTTACTGAGCCATAGTTTTCCATCAGTGGCTTGCTTGACCTCTTTCCTGGCTTTCCTTCTTTTGACCCACATATCCTCATTATATTTATTCAGACTGACCCTCAACAAACGGGTTCCCTCACTCACCATCCAAGGGAGGTGTCTGGTTGGGTATTTTCTGCCCCATCAGATGATACGATTGGATCATATCTGTCGGTCACAACTTGCAAAGTATGGACAAAGTTGTGAGGAAACTCGCTGCAAATTTAACAGTCACAAGTTGAAATATCTTATAATATATATATATATATATATATATATATATATATATATATATATATATATATATATATATATATATATATATATATATATATATATATATATATATATATATATATTGTAATATTTACTACTTATATATTCGTATTCATTTTTATGTCCTTCGAAAATACTTAATGATGTCAATCAGTCAAAAATGAACAGTGTCTTTACACCTTCTTCTTCTTCTTCTTCTTCTTCTTCTTAAGTATCTGCAATTTTTCTCATGTTTACATGAGGTCGCTGTATATCGTTGACCACTTGGATGCTAATGCTTAGCTTACTGCCGAATACTAGCCCTCACACCAACTCTCTCAGTTTATCCGAGCTTGGAAGAACACCAGGTTGAACTGGTTTCATCCCCCATTGTAGGGTTTCTTTCAAACTTGCATATCTTATTGTATTTCTGTTCTTCACTTGTTTCTTTATGGAAGGATACCCTTTCTGACACCACCCTTCTTCAGATATCCGGAACCGGAACAGCGCTGACCTGGCTTGCTCCTTAAATTACAGCATTTTTTGCGATTTTATTCATAACTATTAATCCCCATTGGATTGGGGATGGACAAGGACAGGTTGGGGCTGGGGAATTAAGGCTTGATGCTCTTCCTATCGTCTCATGGCCGGGTCGAACTCATGGATGTTAGTTTCCTCGCTTTTCAACTTGTGTACTCTACAACTAAGCTACTGCTTGCATTATAGCACAAAATATTTTATCCTTAAATTATAACAATTAATAGAGCTTTATTGGCTATATATACAATTATCTTTACATATGAGATTGTTATTAGTATTTGCTCATATCTTCCTAGTAAGAATAATGAAGAAAACGTAATGAATACAGAACCCTACAGACTCTAGAAGCAAAATATGTTTTTAACTTATTAGTTTCAACCATTTTTTATGGTCTCCATTGTTTTTGTGATTACCCAATTGCAGGTTGAAGGCTGTAAACCCAGACATGCTCGTGCATTGGTGTCAGATCCCAAACTCGATTACCTCTGCGAAGATATCGAATCCGACTTCATTTGTGCAGATTGTAAGACTCTCATAAACTGTGTCAATGGCACAGCCTACCCAGAACCCTGTGGCCACAAAGACCTCTGTGCAGTTAAGGACTCCGAATTTGGTGGTGGCGTTTGCTATCCAGGTGAACCTGAAGAATGTGCTTGTGAAAAGCCTAATGTTTTCCACATTGATAAGTATGACCCCAGCCGCTTTTTCTTCTGTGAGCAAGAGAAATCAGACCCAATCATCTACCAGTGCCCTGAAGATCACATCTTTGATGTGAATACCAGACAGTGTAAGAGCTCTGAGGGACTTCCAGAATGTGAAAAGATTGGAGTGTTTGCAGACCCCAGTAACTGCACAACTTACTATACCTGTATCTTTAGCAAGACCGGCTGGGTGCAGAAGAAATTTACCTGTAACAATGAAACTGACTCAGGGTTGATGTTCAGTGAAATCTCTGGAATGTGTGAAGATCCTTGTGAGTGGGATGATGGCATGTTCGAATGCGAAGCTGAGGGTCGCTTTGCAGATCCATTGGACTGTCACCGCTACTACGAATGCATCCTGGATAGTTCTGTCGGAGAATACCGTAAGATCCTGCAGGAATGCCCTGAGGGTTACCTTTGGGATCCCAATGCAAGAAATAACTATGGTCACTGTGTGCTTGAGAAGTCCAGCAGTTCTTCTTGTGCAAGCTTAAGCATTACAAAGTGCACCATTCCTGATGATCTCTGTAGTGAGACTTAGTCAGAGAAAAAATGTAATCATATCTCAGTAAAACAAGAATTGATATTAGGCTGTATACTGAGAAAGCTCATATCTTACTCTCATGAAATATCTATATATATATTATTTTTATTAATTTGTTTTTGCTTTTAGTATTTATTATATGTAGATGCTATATTCAAAGTAGATAAAATTTCCCTACTTTTCTGAACAAAATGTTTTTTATAGATACTTATTGAAATGAATATATTTACAAGATAGAACAGGTGATGGCTAACAACAGAGAACAGTTAAAATGTATTGTAGACACTTGGAATATATTTATTTTCTAAATCAAATTAACTCTTTACTTACACAAGTTCTTTTACATGTTCGTCTACTTTTTATGGAGATCTGTAACATTATATATTTTCCTGATAAATATTGGCATTGTCAGAGATATGTAATATACGGAGTTTATATATGACATGATAATAGAGAAGTGCTCGAACACTGATCATAGGAACTGCAATACTGAACCACTCTGAACCACCTACTCCTCTTTGGCAAGTAGTACGTGTTAGAGCCGAATAGCTACATGGTCACCTATACAGGTTCCACTTAGTCTTCAAACACTCACTCTCTCTGGCAACTGAGCATGTAGCTAAGTCCTAAGAGAAAAATATAGACAGGAGGAGTAAAATTCAAGGACTATGCAGTGATTTCTATATTACTCATAATCATAGAAGGCCTTTAACCATATTATTACATAGTCGTCAACACCGAGTTTGAATCTGACGCAAGCACGACAAGTATCGTTTTTGAGTCATCATGAGTTCGTGGTCAGGTTTATCACATAGAATTCTTCCAGGGCCGAGACAGTCACAGAGTCAGAATAATCATTTCTTTCTCACACAGATGTGAAGAATGAATTCAAGGAATAAAGCTGTGGTTGCAACTATTAGGCCAACTCCCATTACATAAAAGGCACCTTGCATCTGGAAGCAATAACAGATATAGAGGTAGCAATAATTGTAGTAGTAGTAGTAGTAATAGTAGTAATTGTAGTGATAGTAGTAAAAATGATTCTTCTCTGAGGCAGTGCTTACTGGGCATCAGCATGCTTGTGAGCACTTGCAGCAGCAGGTAAAACATTTCACCTCAGATGTCAAGAAACTATTCTTCAATGAAATGAGGAAACGGAGTTACCAATAACCATGTATGTCTAATCTCTTAAGTGAAAGAGTGGAATGGTTTGGACTTGTCTAAATTAATTTATGGACTGTCCAATATACATCTTCCCATTTGAATTTCACTGTGCTCATGGATCTCGTCCAGTGTCAAGAAATAATGATGAGTAATAACAAGAAAGATTTGTGTACCAAGACATGTATGATTTGCTAGCAAGAGAGGATGAAAAAGCAATGTTGATTGTCCAAAGGGACAAGGTTTAGTCTCTAAAATCCCTAAAATGGCTATTGCTTATGGTTAATTTGGTTTACCTGTTTAATGCTAATTATCTGGGGTCCATCCGTAGCAGCAACAGCAATGCATCCTTGAGAGTAATATTGTTTCTTCATATTTTCAATAATTCCATAGTTTCGAAACCATCTCATGCTGTGCAAGACAAAAAAATCTCATCTTCAAAAGTTAGACATAAAACACAAAAACAATTCAGCAAGAAATATCAATGTTTCCCTGTGATGTATTTCGGGAAATACAAACAAAATCATGATCTGTATTTCATGCACTTCACTGTACTATATCAAGAGGCATATATTGTCTTTTTCAAAGACTAGGGTGTTTAGAAGAGTATATAATCATCTCATTGAGAGAGGTGAGATTGAGATGGTTTGAACTTGTACTAAAGAGTGATGAGGGGAATGCTAATAGCAAGATTCTGAGGATGGGGCTGCCAGGCAAGGGGAGTCTGAGAAAAACCAAAGAAGAGGCTTTTGGAATCTGGTGGGGGAGGACATGAAGGAGTAGAACTCAGGGGATAGGGCGCTGTGCTATGAATATGATTGATCTGCAGTGTCAACCTCTATTGGGAGAAGCCAAGAGAAGAAGTAAAAGATGATTGTCTACTTACATCTCATCAAACTGATACATGACAATACTGTTTTTAGGATAAGCAAAGGCATCAAGATCCATTCTGACAGGATTCCGTGCAACATGATACAGACACTGTTTCCCCATCTTCTCAAACTGCCCAGCGCTTCCTATAGCAGAACTAGCTGTGTCTGTATAGGATAAACAATTCTATCACCTGATAATGACAATGGACTATGTAGAAATTATTTCCAAAGGCTTATCTACTTGTTTCTATTTGCATAAAAAGCCATTGTTCTCAAATATTTATCCTAGTCTTGTTCTATTGTTCCTTTCCAATATCAACAAAGGTGTATAAAAATGTGAGGACTTTACCAATCCAAGAATAAGTTCCATCCGCCACTCTCTTTAGGAAGTTCCAGGCCGCTACCTCAGCTCCACTAAATGTGACCATTACTTTGCGAACTTTCTCTCCAATGGGACCTGAATTCTCTGTCTTTAGCAAAAGCAGAAAACTGGAATAATTGTCTCTCAAAGATTACATTCATCTCTTAAGTACTTACATTTCTAGTATAGACCATGATGTTTGTGAAAATTATCATTTTCCTCAAAGTGCATCTTATAGGAATTGAATTTACAAGGCCTGGAATTCCAGTTATGTGACTTCCAAAATGAATAACTTACTAAAAAGAAGCTGTATGGACTGCTAAGTAATCGAATGGCTGGAATCACTTTCCTGTCCAGTACATCCTCAAGAGAATTAATGGCTTGAGACCTGAAGTAGGAGAAAAATGGTATGGTCATGTCGTTAGGAGGGATGAACAGTATATTGGGAGGAGGGTGCTGGAAATGAATACACAGGTTAGGAGAAGGAGGGGGAGACCAAAGCATAGGTGAATGGATTGCATCAATGACGACCTGAAATCTAAAGGTTTGTTGGGTGATGAGGTATGGGATAGAAACATATGGAGAACACTGGCCAGAAACATCGACCCACATATAAAAGTGGGAAAAGATGTAGACGAAGAAGAAGAAGAAGAAGAAGAATATTCAGTGAGGTTGTTAAATGTATATTGAATTTAATGACTCATATAGAACAAAGAAAAATATGGAATAATAAGATATAGTAAGGTTCCAGTTTCTCAGATTAGGTCAGTAAAGTTTGCCTTTACTCTTCCTAATCAAATTTAGTGCGGATATTATATAAGTATGGCTACATTTGTTCGTATTTATGCATAAATACTATTACTGATTTTTATTTCTGATATAAACGAAAGTTTAGTTTTTCGATTAGTTCATAAGTTCGTAATTGGAAGAAAGAAAGTTCTCGAGGTAAGTAATTTTTTGTTACATATTCGTGGATTGAGAGAAGGCAGAGCACTACCTCCCGAGATTCTACAGCCATGTCTACAGTTGGATGGGTACAGACCATTTATTTATATATATTTCCATTAGCTTATTTTATATTTTACCGGCCATCTCATAATATAAGTTTGATAGAATCTTCTGCGGTTATTGTTCCAGTTTTACGTCACGACTCCCTATTCTACCAAGGGCTAGGACGGTTGCCTCCTTGCGAAGGACTTGTTTTGACATGTAATCGTTACCCTGATTGCATGCCCTTGCTAACCTCAGACCGTGACGGGGCGTGAACCCTCGACCTGACGCCTCAAAGTCGCGGACGCTATCTTATTTATACATCAAGCTTTGCATGGGGCATAAAGGGTAGAGAAATTTCATTTATTCCTATTCGGTGTGTTTTTTTTTTTTTTTTGCAGAATCCGTCGCTTCGAGCTAGTATTAGTAATTATCCATCTGTTACATATAACTTGGGAATTTAGTGGCGTTGGTGAGGGAACGTGGACAAAGTTTTAGCCATTTAAATTTCCCCATAAGTTTTTCTGGTCCTTTGAACCAAATAGGCTTAGACTAGTAAGGGAATTTTTCCCAGGCAGCTCAGTTTAAACCTCAATATTGCTGGATATAGTATCAGGACAATTACCCCCGCATGGACAATTACCCCCATGGACAATTACCCCCCATGGACAATTACCCCCCATGGACAATTACACCCCAATGAACAATTACACCCCTATGGGCAATTACTCCCTTGGACAATTACCCCTCGTTATTATATGCTATTTGCTGAAGAGGATAACTTTTATTTTTTTAAAGAATTTTTTTTTTTTTTTTTTTGCAAAAGTCATTTATATTTTATTTTTTCTTTAGCCAAAAAAAATTTAAACTTATCCTTTTCTGCAAACAGCATATAATAATGGGGGGGGGAAGTAATTGTCCCTGAGGGTAATTATCCTAGTGGGTAGACCCCATTTTTATCATAGATTCACTTAACCATATGAAGTTACATTGGGTTTTTTAAGATTTTACCTGGATTTTATCTCGTTCACCAAGTCCTTCACCGCTTTTTAGTCTTAGCCTAGACGTATGTTTTTTTCGCGTTTATCAGTTCGCGGCATTTTGTGACTGATTGCATTCTCACCAAGTTATAGGTATAAACCTAATTACTAACCTGAATGGAGGTAGCCTATAGTGTATTTACAAGTTGTTTAAACCATTTTGCTCATTAAATTATTGCGTATCACCAGTGAGAAGTGGCACCTCTGACATAACCTACACCTTGATGTTAAGCCTAATCATAACCAGTGCTATAAGGTTTCTGTGAAATACTTTGTTTTCAGTGTATAACAGTGTAATTATAGTACATAGTGTATTTTTTTAATTTTGTGTAGTGCTTTTTTTCATGAATTACATACATCTGTTCCTGGGATATTCTTGCTTTGAACCCATGGATACATTCAAAGTGCATTTATGATGTTTACTGCATTTGAGGGATTACAAGACCTTCAGATTACTTTATCAGATCTATCCAGGTTTACCTTTCCAAGTCTTTACTTGAGTGGTGTTCAATGTGTCTGTAATTATTTGAGTTTCTTAGTATATTCTCTAGCCTTCGTTAAGGCATCTTGCAAGATTTCTGATCGCTCCTTGGGCGAATACAGAGCAGTGGTCGCGAGGAAATTAAATAATGCCAAAGCAGCTGTTAGCGTAGCTAATCCAGTCTTAGTGACAGTGAAGACTAATGTTGTATCATTACAGACAAGATGGATCATATTATTGGAGGTATGGGATGAATATATCTGAGAGAGAGAGAATTAAGAGGACTCTGATTTTGATATTTCCACATATCGTGGATTCCCACGATATACCCAGAAAATCTGCAGCTGTTAGCGTAGCTAATCCAGTCTTAGTGACAGTGAAGACTAATGTTGTATCATTACAGACAAGATGGATCATATTATTGGAGGTATGGGATGAATATATCTGAGAGAGAGAGAATTAAGAGGACTCTGATTTTGATATTTCCACATATCGTGGATTCCCACGATATACCCAGAAAATCTGCGCTATAAAATGCATATGCTCGCCGTAAAAACCCGCGATGCACTGAATCCGCTGAAGGTGAACCGCGATATAGCGAGGTATTACCGTATATATATATATATATATATATATATATATATATATATATATATATATATATATATATATATATATATATATATTACAGTATACTGTATATATATCACAAACTTAATCCGTTCCTTAACCTCATTCATGAGTCAAAATGTTCGTAACTTGAAACAATTTTTGTCATTGATATGCATGTAATTGCAAATAATCTGTTCCCCAGCCCCAGAAACATACCATTCTAATGTATTTTTATGGGTTTATGAGTGGCTAAAGTATAGAATGGAATTAGAATTAACCTTAATTATAGAAAATTACAGTACATTTTCTACTGTACTAAAATAAAACATAGTATTTACCTTTATGGTTGACAGTTGCTGGCACCCGTAAATGGTGGTGGAGGAGGAGGAGGAGGACTAGCCACCTCTCCATGTTCAACAACACTGTGAATTCCAGTTCTTTGATGAAAATTTTCAAACCAGCCTCTAATTGCTTTAAATTAAATTTTAATGCCATTAGCACTCTTAAGTGTTTTAATTACTTGCTATGATATGTAAAATTAATTGCAAATTCTATTAATATGTTATTTATACATAACCAAATAGATTGTAATGTTTATCAATTGCAATATGACTGGGAGTGCCCATGTGCACATGTCCCCATGTACAGTTATCTGAATAAATAAAAAAATAAAAAAAGATCGCTACTAAAAATCATGGTGTAACTGTAGAGCCTTCGCACATATTATAGCCTTGCTAACACCATCTCCAGCAAGCTCATTTTCATTTAACTAAGCTAACAAGATTTTGTCTACCTCTTCCATAACTTGAGACCAATGCTTTGTTAAAATAGTCACTCTTTTAGCTGCGTTAGCCGCTTTAAGGTCTCTTTATTCTATAAGATAATACAGATGGTCGATTACTCCATATCGTACTGTGTGGCATGGTCAGAAACACGAACACCGTTCTCAAGTTTAGCTATTATTTCTTCAATTCCACAGTAATAGGTTTACGCTTTTTATCGTCACTATCACTAACACTTTTTACTTTCTTAGGAGCCATAATGAGGGCTGATTTAAAGTAAAAAGCTAAATAATCTGGAAATCTACACACGTGGTTTCCCGGGCAGATGTGCATGTGTATATGCGTTCATTCCTCTAAGATTGTTTGTGGGTCGATTCAAAATTTGTTCGAAAATTGTATTTGTAGATAGATTTGTTCGTGGTTGGGGGCGTTTGTAGGTAAAGATTCGACTATATATACGAACCTGCACATTACATTGTTCATTTTTTATTTTTGATATGAAGGAAAGTTTAGTTTTTGCTTAGTTCACGATTTCGTTAGTGGGGTGAGGGTTTGTGGAGGAGGAGTCACTTAAACTTGGAAGAGTGAAGGCCGGGAAGCAACTTAGTTTTTGTTACCATATTGATCGGTTGAGAAGATAGCAGCAGCACCCCCTAGATTTTACAGCCGTGTCTCCAGTTAAATGAGTACTGGTCATTTATTTATGTACATTTTGATTAGATTTCTTAGATTTTACTGATTTACCGGTAAACAGTACTGTCTGTATTAGGGTTTTCTATATGTATATTTGTGGCCTCCTCATAGTATAAGGTAAATAGGATCTTTTACTGGTTATTTCTTATTTCTTTGTCAAGCTTTGAATGGGGTATTGAGAACAGAGAAATATAATTTATTCCTATCAAGTGTTTTTTTGGCTATATCCAGCTCGAGCTAGTCCTTTGTCTTTTCCATCTAATTGATAACTTGGGAATTTAGTTTCATTGTTGAAGGAACAGGGGCAGAGCATGAGCCATATAAAATTCCCCACTATTACTCTTATCTTTGTTATAAACAAATCTCATTAAGAACTACAATAAATCAATAAAAGCAGAGATATACCTTGATGGAATAGCTAAGTAAGCTGTTATAGAACCACTGTACAATGATGCACAGACCAGCGCCATGAACATCATCGAACCAGCAATTATCCGGCTACCCACAAAAGATGGCCAGAATTTATTTGGACTTGCTGTAAAAAAAGTTTATTTTTTTTAAGCATGTAAGCATAATTCAAGAGCAGAACCTAGTCAATCTGAACAGTCATACATTTCATGGAATATCTATTCTCAGAAAGGAATCTCCTGTTGGGCATTCTTTCTGCTTAACACTAAGAGAATTTATTACACATGTGGTCCATACTGGTCTGTGGGCAATTGCCATTTTGACTTACAAGGTACCATTATTCACTAGCTTGTTTACATGCATTAATTATTAACAGGTTGATCTAAGTATTTATCAGTTATTACTGTTATGTTATTAGAGAATCTCATACTAAAGATAAGGCACCTATATTCTAGGCACATACTCGCCGTACTCACCCTGGTACACCAATATCTTGAGACAAGCTGCAGTAAAGCTAGAAAGATCCTTGAGAGAGCCATCATTATTTCCAAGGCTTGATCTTAATATTGTCAGAATACCCAGCATAATCCCAGATAATATTGCAATCAGAGCCATACCGCACCATACCTACAAGGAAGGTCAGTAATTAAGTAGGTTTGAATTACAGACATAAAAGACAAACATATCTATATATATATAGCTCTAGGACAGTTACCTAATAGGGGTAAATGGCATCCATTTCATCTCATTGCTTCAACATCACAAAAAATCTCATAAGTGGTACTTGAAGGTTTCTTGCCGTAATGAAAACAACGCAATTGACGTTTTTTGATTGGTATGCTTAAGCTATTTATACATTTCATATAGATCAAATAATGATAAGATTAAATATCAGTTTATAGCCTTTAAGCCTATATTTATCTGTAGAAAGACTGTTTCTTGTGATTTTTATCTCAGTTTAATTCATGTTATCATCAAATTATGAATCCCTCACAGCATCAGTAATGCCAATATTGATCATATATAACAATTAAGTTATGTAAATCACTTCTGTTTACAATCTTACAAGAGGTGTAAATATTTCCAGGACGAGAAGGGGCCTGATGTAGATTGAAGGGGCTTTTGATATGATAACGACTGGATCTGTGCTGTAGATAAGGCCAAAATCTATCACTTGAGTTCTTTGCCAAATGGGTGTGAAATCTGTAGGGGATGCATCTCCAAGCTGCACATATGCATAAAGTAAGAGATGCAGAGAGAACCAGATGAGAATTAGATTAATTTAACTCTTAGTGATAACTAGTGAGACATGAAAGAATTAGAATATATTTTACTGGTAACTAGAGAGGCAGGCTAGAATTATATTAATTTAGCTTTTATTGATAACCACTGAGACAGAAACGAATTAGCATGTTTTAATTTTTCATTGATAACTAGAGAGACTGTGAATAATTAGATTAGTTTAACTTTTATTGATAACAGAGACAGAGAAAAATTAGAATATTTTAAATTTTTATTGATGACTACAGAGACTGAGAATAATATGATTATTTTAACTCTTGTTAATAACTAGATAGAATCGGAGAAGAATGAGGGTAGTTTAACTTTTACTGATATCTAGAGAGAGAATAAATGTAAAATCTATACATGTTACCCACTGATCTGATCAAACCCTTGCTAACCTTACTTAACCTAACCTAATCCTTATTCAAGTAAATCATGTAAACTTTTACTGATAACTACAATGTTGATGTTTATATATATACCAGGAAAACTTAAACTTGATTTTCATGAAGCAGATAAGTTTTTATAGTAATTTATTCAGCGCAGATGATTCAAAAAGTTGGATGAGAGGAATGCTTTATTATAAAATTAGATGATAATGCAATAATTTTTAATCACAAAGATTTCTTAACTTAAGCACAATCATAAGAACTTGCTCTTCATACTGGTTTCAGCTCTAGTAGGCTTTATAAGGACTGTCTATTTTCTAATATACAGTGTCTAGATTTTCATCCATATGTACATACCATAAAGGAATTCGTGATGTTAAAGTGAAAATATAATGTATTTAATTATATAAACTATTTTCTGGTGAAAAATTAAATGTTTGCTGGATGTTACTGAAATGAAACCTAACCTCAACAAACAGTATCAGGTACTGTTCATAAAGTTTTTCTAGGAAAAGATCAGGATTTGTGTATCTCTGGGTGTTCTGTAAACTTAGCTAATATCAGACATTTTCAAAGCACATATTTTTCTGCACTAATGTATGCATGCAAGATTTTGTAAATTAGAGATTACTAAAACTATTTGGGCATTAGACTCATGGACATTACTTTGTCATTGTATAGTAGAATCTGCTCATTTTTTTTTATGTAATCACATAGACTGTTTCAGATTAGATTCTCTTAAATAGTATACTCTTTTAGGTATCTTACTCCTCTATGGAGATCTCCAACCATGCCACTCCAGGTTCCATTTGAGAATGCCCCGAAACCTGTATTGACCACAAGTGTATCTGTGAAGTTCAGACGTCGCTGGATCTCCTTTGCCAGATCTGCTGCATATCCATAAGTATCCTTAAGTCGAGCTTCGGGTTTGTCCCAGTAAAAGACTGTCGGTTTCTGGGATAATAATGGAAGAAGAATGGACTATTAAAATGGTACTACATTGGATGTAAACATATAGTTATTCGACATTTATATTTTTGGCATGTAACTACTTATTCTATTATTTTCTAAATTGATTATAAATATATGTAAATTATGTGGTCAGTCTTAGACTTTTTATACAGGTCTTTCTAGTTATTGTTATGGACATTATGGTCGATTATCATTGTCAGTTAGATTTTAGAGTATAATGTTTTGTATGTTTCATGCATGGTAAAACATCATACTAGGACTATTAATTTATGGTACTGGTGAGCGTTGTACCAGAGAGGTTAGAATACTTACCTTGCGAGATATGAGACCCGCGATTGAACTCACTGTAGAGCGTTAGTAAGGACATACAGTCTTGATTCCCCAGCTCCAAATCTGTGTCCACCCTCATAATGGGAACTAATAGTGACACATTGAAAGCCATATTCCCCTCTTACCTTAAGGCAGCTGATCCTACTTATTCTTCCTTGCACTGTGTCCACCCTCATAATGGGAACTAATAGTGACACATTGAATGTCATATTTCCATCTTACCTTAAGGCAGCTGATCCTAATTATTCTTCCTTGCAAGTCAAAGGACACTGATGGCCACAGAGGATGGAAAATTCTTATCATGCCATTGCTCCAAGTAGCTGAATGTCTCAATGTCCATGACCCATCTCCAGGGGCATCAATGCTTCCTATGTTAACCCAACTGTTTTGTGAAGATTCATTAAGTAAAATATTTATGCCTTTTGGATTATTAAAAGCTTATATTCAAGTATTTTCAGAGTCTACACATTTGAGTATCTGTTTTAGTTGTCATGTTTCTTTTAGCTCATTATCAGCAATTTATAGTCTTAAACTTGATTTTCAGTCCTGTGAATTTTGACTGGAATTGAGGATCTGATCTTCTACAGAGACTAAATCCAGTTATATTCAGTAGAGTACTTTCATATTATCTTACCTCGTTATTCCATTCTGAGTTGGGGAGTTTTTGCCTTTTTCGCTCAGCTGAGTAACTGATCTTCCTCCTGCAGACACCAAAATACCCCTTACTCCCTCTTTCAGGATATCTGACAAGGTCTTCATGGATTTCATAAAGGGAAGTGACTTGCTTGTGTCTGGTGTATAACCTTGAAATGAAATATTGGTGAGTCCTGTCGAAGTTTTCAAGATTTCTGCAATGGGCTTCCCTGTTTCTATCCATAACCAGCGAGTTTTCTTAAAGAAAATGGCAAGATAAGGTTTTTATTCACAAGTTACAGATAAGTTGATAATCATATATATTTCATATAAAGTTACGTGGTTTAATAAGATGTTTATTCACAAGTTACAGGTTAAGTTGATAATTATATATAGTTCAGATAAATTTACTTGCCAAGATATTTAACACAAGTTAAGTTGATGATCATATGAATTTCAGATAAATTTACTTTTTAGGATTATTTACCCATAAGTTACTGGTTAACTTGATAATCATATGAATTTCAGATTAATTTACATCCTAAGATAAGATATTTATCCACAATTTACAAATTAAGTCATTGATAATATGAATTTCAGATAAACTTACTGAGTGGCCAAGTGGTAACAATTAAATTAGTATGTTCAGAATTAAAATATACTAAGTGAACCTACCATCGCATTCAACTGAGCCGTTGCATAGTACTTTTGGACCTTGATGAAAGACATGTGCAAAAGATATGGTAAGTATGAAAACTTCTGTATTATTGCAATTAATTCCCCTGAGGGGAGGTCAAGAATTCAGACACTCCCCAATTTACGAACGAGTTAGGCTCCAGAAATCAGTTCGTAAGTAGAATTGTTCGTAAGTTGTGCTTAGGAAAAAAAGTACTGTACAGTACTTACGTATGCAGTACTGACCAGTATTTATGCTAAAGACACTTAGCTGATACATAAAACAAAGTATACATTGTTATTGAGTTTTAATATTATAATGTATTATTATAATACATATATTAATGTATTGATACAGTACAGTAATACATTAATATATGGGTATATAATGGGTAGGTTGTTCGTATCTGTGAATTTACGAAACTCGGTTGTTTGTAAATAGGGGAGCTTCTGTACTACTTTGTATGTCTCTGCGTGTCGTAAAAGTCGACTGAATGGGGCAGAGCGGGGGGGACTGGAAATCCCCTCTGTTGTATTTTCCTCCCACAGAGTCAGGTTTTTTGCTTTGGCTCAACCACCCCCTTTATAAGGGGAATCAGGGCTTATGTATATAAATAGACTGATCATTATCAAATATTATGTAACGAAAACAGGCCTTGGAGGGCATGCTCATAACCACTAATTTCACAAAGAAAGGTATAAAAGATGTCAGTTACTTTTCACATGTTATAATTTTTATACTAGGACCGCTCTAGTGCAGTGGTTAGAGCACTCTACTCGAGAAATGACAGACTCACTATCTACCCCACCACAGGAATTGGCATCCACTTCTATTTCCTGAACTCCAATTTTGCTCTGTCCACTCCTATATTGGAGATTAATAGTGACCCATAAAACAGCAAACAGCAATGCTCCAGCCCAATCAAAATGCGATTTATAGCAGTTTTTATGGCACTTAATAGCATAACTTCAGAATTTAATGGTGATGTCTTGTCTGAATATTGTTATTTATAATATAGGAAATTTTAAAAACTTTGTACTCTTTCTTTATTACAATACACCTTTGATAGCACTCTATATAACTACAAAAAAAAAGGTCTTTATTTATATTGGTTTATAACAAGCGAATTACTAATAATAAATAGACAAATAGATTTAATGTTTGTCTCATATTTTTCAAAATTCCTTTTTTTTATTGCCAATACGTCATTATTCATTATCGAATCTGTGTCAAACTTTTGTTAATTCATGTACTACGTAATAATGTTATTGCATAATCAATAGATTTGATATTTGTCTTATAACTTTTTAAGAATTATTCATTTTTATTGCCAATAACACATAATTTTTTTTTTATCACATCTGTTACATACCTTTGCTGTCACTGTTGACAGCCATGAAAGCTCTCCATATAGAATAAACTGGTGAGAATATTGATACTTAGAAGAATTCAGAGTTCCCCAAATAACTGACTCGTTTTCTACCTTCACTGGTATGGTCTTGGACCAAAGAGCATGTATCAGACAGGTATCTGAAAAAAGAGAACATTGTCAAGTTATTAACAATTTGTAGTGTTTTATTAAATGGGATTTATTCAATTTTCAGATTTTGAAATGGAGGGTAATAATAGTGTGGTTTAGGGTTACGTATATTCATATTTACAAGGCAAGTCTCCTAACTTAACCTAACAATTTATGATGTCTCTTAACATAACACTGGGATCAGGGAGTTACTCATCTTTACAAGACCCGAATTTTCTTATCATTAGAATATTAAAAAAAAACTTGAGCTGAACTGGAAGAGCTACCTCCAAGACCTGGCCTTAATCCGCTATGTGCCTAAAGATGTTGATACAAAATTTGAGCTACAGAATTATATAAAACATATTGTTGACAATTCGAAGCCAGTGATCGGTTTACGTCATTGACTCCCTTTTCTGCTAAGGGCTGGGATGGTGTCTTTTTGCAATGGACTTTAGTTTTGGCAGTTCTGATCGCTACCCTGGGTAAATGCCCTTTCTATCCTCATACTGTTGCGTGCTGCGAGCCCTCTACCTGACAAATTAAAGTTGCGCTCATTAGAACCCAGCCACATATGTGCCTATGTATATTATATAGAAATTGAGCTTCAGTAATATGTAAAACATAATTTGAACTCCGTGCACACTGCATGATCCGTCGGTTCTCATAGGCACTTACCTGCTGTACCACTGAAGGTCTAAATGTAGCTGGTAGTCTTTCTTTTATACCTAAAGTTGTTATTGTTGTTGTTGTTTGTCGTTTTATGTGTAACTATTAATCCCCATTATGGAGGTGGACACAGACAGATTGGAGCTGGGGAATTAGAGAAAAATGACCTTCCCAATGCCATTTTCTGAGCTGAGTGCTTTAACCACTGCACTAGCACCTAGAATAGGATGTGAATTCTTTGTTTTCAGTCGTTTCATTTACAATCAAGAACTTTCTGAAAGCATTCCTTTCCTGTGCTAGCATATAACGGCATGGTTTTCAACTTGACTTAAGCCTTCAATAGTGACTGCTTATATACATTGATGGATTGTTAGTGTACTCTAGGTTTGAATATTTGTCATGGAGTATTATGTTTCATTTCTTTGCACATATAATGATTTGGCATTGCTGAGGTGGGATGAAGGGTACTTTGAGAGAAGGATGCAGAGGATGGATTTGTCATGCAGGAGGAGGAGAGTTAGGCCAGAGAAGGTTTGTGGATATGTTGAGAAAGGACATGAGAGCGTGTGTTGTAACGGTGGAGGACACTAGGAGTAGGGCAATATCAAGATGATTGATCTATCTACTCTGATGAAGACATTGAATGATATGATGATATAAATGTTTTCAGAGACTAATAATTGAGGACTGCCTTAGCTCAATCTTAGCCATACCTGGATGATGCTGGAAAATAATATGAAGATTTGACGTGCTCATTGTTCTAGCCAAGTACGCTACCGAGTCCCTCAAGTCTCTTTGAACTACATCATGGATGCAGTCCTGGACAGACGTTCCCATTGCTTTCTTTATGGCACTCAACAGCTGAGAGGATCCCTGTAAGCTCACTGCAAGGTAAGAAAATTAAATTTGATAAATTTTAGAGAATGTAAACAGATCTAGAAATATAACTACAATGGAGAATAGGATCAGTAATTATTTTTATTTTTTTTATAATGACACCAGGACGGGCCAAAAATAAATTATAAAATAAAACAGCCCTCATCGGGCCTGGGCACGAAGAATACATAAAGTAAAGAGAAACAGAGATGGAGAGTGTAATGGCTTGTCAGATGTGAAGGGATAATATAAGATGTGTGATGAATATCCAAGAATATTCAGTGTAGCTGTAGGCATAGAAAAAGAACCGTAACTGAAGGAAGACTTATGATTCGCAACTTAAATAACAACATGTGTCCCTATGCAACTTTATAGACTTATGATTACAATTTTTTTTTCTGTTTGAAATGCAGTGGTGCAGAGCGTTAGGAAGGCCATCAAGCCTCAGCTCAGTTCTAGCCTGTTTATTTACACCCCATCCAAGTAGAATTAGAAGCGACACGTAAAACTACAAACAACAAATAGTTTTATATATATATATATATATATATATATATATATATATATATATATATATATATATATATATATATATATATATATATATATATATATATATATATATATATATAATGAAGTACTACTGAACGATATATTTCCAGTATGTAGCAATATCCTGGAAAATAATTAGCTATTTATATTGCTTACCAATCAGTAATATCAGTAACGATGCTTTCGTAATTGCCATTTTGAATGTCCAGTTTTAAGGCAGATTGAGCAGGAAGTTCTTTCTGTAAAAGGACACAAGTTATCAATACATTTAGAAAAGATATGTTAAGGCAGACCGAGCAAGAATTTTTATTTGTAAAAGGACACAAGTTATCAATACATTTAGAAAAGATATTTTAAGGCAGACCGAGCAAGAATTTTTATTTGTAAAAGGACACAAGTTATCAATACATTTAGAAAAGATATTTTAAGGCAGACCGAGCAAGAATTTTTATTTGTAAAAGGACACAAGTTATCAATACATTTAGAAAAGATATTTTAAGGCAGACCGAGCAAGAATTTTTATTTGTAAAAGGACACAAGTTATCAATACATTTAGAAAAGATATTTTAAGGCAGACCGAGCAAGAATTTTTATTTGTATAAGGACACAAGTTATCAATACATTTAGAAAAGATATTTTAAGGCAGACCGAGCAAGAATTTTTATTTGTAAAAGGATACAAGTTATCAATACATTTAGAAAAGATATTGCGGCATTTCACTTCAAACTCAAAGTATATATTCCATCAGATTTACCGCATAATTAACAACAGCCGCAATTATGAATTTAACATATAATTACGATCAGAATTGTGAAAAATACATATAAACATGATTATTTTCTTAAATGTAACACGGGGATTAAATGTATGCATTATATATATTATTTTTATTATCATACCCATTGTAAGCATTAAGGCAGTTGGACAATTTAGTCATATTTATCAGATTCGATATGAGTTCAAAAAAGATGGATGTGGACAATATTTTTATATTCATTTGATCTGATATGAATTCAAAAAAGGCAGTTGTCGACAATATCCACATAGATGCCAAAACCTACATGTATCTTAGAATTTGGTGGAATAGCTTTCTTGAGAGAAAGAGAATCCAGAAACCAAAGTACATAATCCTGATTCATTTTAAACTTCTGCACAATGCTTTTGCCTTTACGATGCTACGAGAAAGCTCCATAACTCTATTACCACTCTTTCTCTACGTTTCCGCATCACCGTCACTGTCCTTTTTTGCCTTTTCATGTCACTATTAATCCCCAGTTGAATGGGGGAGACACAAACAGGTTGGAGCTGGGGAATAAAGGCTGGATATCCATCCTAAGACCTCACAATGGGCACGAATTAATCGTAACTTATCAATTATCTTGGGTGGGGGAGTCTGTACGAATCCAGGTAGCAAAGACTGTCCAATATTTGAATCAAGTAAAGATAACATTTCCCAGTACATTAATTAACCCCGTGAATTGTCAGGTGAGGTTAGATTAGGCATTAATCAAACCTAATCTTACCTAACTTAAGCTAATCTAAGCTAACAAGTTATGGGGTTATTTAAAGTACTGGGAGCGGTTATCTTTACTTGATACCAATATATTCTCACTGTCTACATCTGCTTTTTACACAGGTTAGCAAGGACATGCACTCAGGGTAACGATCACACTTTCAAAAATCATAGTCCTTTGCTAGAAGGCACTGTCCTAGCCATTAATAGAAAAAGGAGTTCGTGACGTAAAACCAGTCACATCACATCTCTGTAGCTCTTGGAAACTTTCATTCATGAAATATTTTTTTCCATCCCAACATTACAATGCAGGCATAAACCCTTATTTTTATTTTAATATCTTGCCAGAGGAATAAAATCTACAGGTGTTTAATTGATACATTTTGGAACACTGTTCGAAAGCGCTTGGCGCATAATGAAACTGAATGATGTAAAATGAAAATTTTTGTTCACCTGACAAAATCTGAACACCTTGCCAGTGGCGTTATTACTGTACTACTCGTAAAAATGTCTTATAGGATGAACAACGTAGGTCGTTTCCTCTTAAATCTGAACAACCAGAAAAAATGTTGTCACTTCAGTCTTCAATGAGTTACCAGTGCGAGAGGGTGTATGACAAATTATTATAACCTTTTATGTGGAAGTTTTTACCTTTTGTGCTTGGGGAACTATGTGTACAGGAACCAATTGAGACTGCTGCTTACCAGTAAGTAGACAATCTTCAGTGTAAATACAGCGAGTATTTACGTTAAAATTCTCTCTGCAATCCTGTGAAAATAAGAATCATTGTAGTTTCGGCTGGTCAAAAAAAAGATGGTCACCAATGTGTATGTAGTGAGTCTGACCTGCGTATGTTTATTTCATGTATCCCTATTAATTCCCAGTATGGGGATGGGCATAGAGTATCACTGGGAATTAAGGCTGGATGGCCATCCCAACTTTCCCACGGCGAGTGGGATTGACGGTTTATCAACTCCCAAGTCAGGTTAGTAATTACCTAATTTTACTTACGGGGAAGAGTCCAAGGCTCGTAATTTTCCTTTTTCTGGTCAGTTCCATTATCATGCTCAGTAATACTTATCATATTGTCCTTAAAACTAGGAATTGAATTAGAATTAACTACCTCCTCGCTTAGCAAATTCCAATCATCAACTATTCTAACACTATTCTTATGTAAGAACTACAGTATTTTACTTAATCTCTTGGTTAAAGAAAACTGCCATCTAAATATAGTTAGTATATTAGGTATCTCCTATAAATATAACAATTATGTGTTTGTTAAAAGTAAATTTAATGAGTATACTTAAATATTTTTTATGCTATAGTGCTATTGAAAGATTGATGTGAGACTTGTTAGTATAGTTTTTTTAATCAAAATTCCTTTGCACATCTGTTATTATGAATTATATTTGAGTCCATTAGCGACAATATACGGTCTTATTATCCTAGATTATAATCCCAGATTATAAGCAAGTTTATGTTTTAAGCATTATATTAGTCAAGCATATAATTGTCTTAACATATCCAACTATTATGTTTGTGGAGGATTTCCTATGTGTTACCAACTTTCGATCTCATAACCCCCTAAATTCGGAAATCCTGACACGGCTTCGGTAGAGGTCTACAAACGATCTCAAAATTAAATCGTCTACCAAAATAATATTTTATAAAGGGGTTTGTGAACTGCTAATATGTGAATTATTAAATAAAACGTCCTAATACAGAATAGTAAAATTTCCAACATACATTATACCTACGAGTGTTCTATTAAATTAACTCATTCTGTCCCTGACACGTAGTTATAAACATTGTTAGAAATAAGTTAAATCTGTACTCATCTATCCGGAAAACCCAGATGTCGTCAGCAATCACGGGACTCCGAATCAAACTCGAATATCTTCTGATCCACGTATCTCTACCACGTTCTTCTACTTGATGTCTCGTAGCGCCTCATGAGAGCAAGTAATTACTCATTATCAAACCTCTAAGCACCGTCAATAATCACAGTAAACATGAGTGTCTTGTAGCATCTCATGAGTACAACTGATTACGCATTATTAAATGTATGTGCACCATCAATGATCACGGTAGGAAATGTATTTCATAAATATTATTTACGACTCCTTTCACGCTTTAAAATCATGTCACAAACATGAGTGTCACGAGATCAACTACCCATTTTATTGACTCCCCAAACACCCCTTATTTGTAGGAGACCCTGGTACTAGGGCTAAGGTTTCCTTTATATAGACTGGAAAAGGGGAGAGAAAACACTTGCACATAAAGGTTCTTTGCTCTTACATTTAAGGGAAAATTCGAGGGGGTGACATAATTGTGGTTCAACTTTTGTGTATCAGATTCCCCTCTATTCTACGACTAGTCCAAAGAATGAACTACATATTATACATATGAATATATGTATAAATGTGTTATCATTGAATAGGTATACATACAATGTCCATAAATCTACATACATGAATTTAAGCTACAATAATTGAAACTATCATGCAAAACAACACTTACATTGTTACATAGAAATAAAGTGTCATGAAATATATTAAAGACAATGTTTAAAGTCATTTTTCCTCTGTTTTATAACTGTTGTAGTGTTTATTAGAATATTCCACAGTTAGTTTTTGTTTGATTTCACACAACTGATTAGGAAAAACTCTAGTGATATCTATCATGTTAGGTTAGGTTGAGTTGAGTTACTTTGAGCATGGTTAAGAAGCGAGTCGATAATCAAATTTCTGGGTCACAGGTATTTTAAAGATATATTTTAAGTGTTTTGCATTTTTATTTCACTTGTTGAGGATGTGAGTGTACACATTTACCGTTATATCTTATTTTATTCCTCCACTATTACACAGGCTTAGACAAGGTCAGGTTAGGTTGCAGTTTATTATATTTGCTTAAGTTTGGAAAAGCATTTTTCACCTGCCTCATTATTATTATTATTATTATTATTATTATTATTATTATTATTATTATTATTACTATTATTACTCTTTCTCTAATAATTTAGAAATAATATAATAATATGCTGACATCACACCATATTTAATAGCAGAAGTAACGGTCTATTATATATTATTAAAATGATCAATTATTACTAGTAAATGATAGGATTTTACCACATTTGTTGAACTCTCAGTGGATTTGAGGCCTATTGTTCGGCTGTGATCCACATCCTTGTATAATGGCGAACACCGAGGAACTAAAGTGTTTGCAGTGTTTTCATCCCATTGACACACTCTCTCTCTCTCTCTCTCTCTCTCTCTCTCTCTCTCTCTCTCTCTCTCTCTCTCTCTCTCTCTCTCTCTCTCTCTCTCTCTCTCTCTCTCTCTCTCTCTCTCTCTCTTTTTTTTTTTTTTTTTTTTTTTTTTTTTTTTTTTTTTAATACTAAATACCTCAAGAAATGCATTTAGTTTATAGCATAAGTTAAACTATTTAGTGACCTAAACTCATATCTGGGTCACTCTAAAGGTTCACTAAGGGTCATTCTTACCCAGTTATCAGCTTGATAATGTAATGATTATAATTTAACTAATTATATATTTTTTTAAAATAAGAAATTAAAGAACTCCCGTTATTCCTAGTGTAATAGATAATGTAAGTAATTATTTGTATAATTATAAAATTATGTAATTACCAATATTTAACAATTATGTATGTTTAAATAATAATTATATCAAATGGACAAACACAAAAGAATTCAGTTACGTTTGAGCTTGACAGAGTCAATTTAGATTAATTTTAGATAATATCAGAGAAGGTTTGTGAATTGAACTCGTGACCTACTGGATTGATAGTTAAGAACTGTCTCCACTTATTTCTTATAGGGCGGTTGCTTGTGCCATTGGATTTGAAAAAAAAAAATTTAAAAGCATATTGTAACTGGTAATAGAAAAATATTATATTAAAAACTAGAAAAAAGTTAAATCCTCGTTTAGATTCATGAAGGACTTGAACGAAGAAATAAAGAAATAAAGAAAATAAGAAAGAGAGAGAAATGATAAGAAGAAGAATTCCAGTTTTATCATATCCTGGTTAATAAAAAGTATATTTAAAAAAAGAATCTCATTTAGATTCATGAAGAACCTTAAGAAAGAAATAAAAAAATGAGAAAGGAAAATAGAAAAAAAAGAAATAATAGGAAAAAATATAGCAATCCTTGAGTGATATTATCCATGCTTTAAAATAAAAAAAAAAAGTCGAAAATTGTAACAAAAAAATGAGAGGAAAATAGAAAAAAAAAGAAATAATAGAAAAAAATATAGCAATCCTTGAGTGATATTATCCATGCTTTAAAATTAAAAAAAAAAAAAGTCGAAAATTGAATCTCTGTGACATTTGGAAGTTTTATTTGTATATTGAAGTTAAGAGATCGAGGTTAAGACCCCTAAATTTCTTTTGAGATTAATTTTGTTTAATAGATGTAAAGCCCTGTATCCTCTAGGAGCTAGGGGAATGATAGAGGTTTATTAAATAATGGTGCATGGGTGTGCTTTGACTTGGCCACCCCATTACAAGAAGGATTGCCCCCAATGTACGCATGTAAGATGTAAATAGACATATTTTTATATAATTAAAATATTATATACTTTAAATATATATTAGTCAATTTAATTATCTCTTCGTTATTATGAATTGTTAAAATGTATTTTTTTCATTTCACACACGAAATGCTACGAAACTGGTGACAGAAATATGCAATCTCAGTTTTTAGGAGAGGCTGAGAGAATTAGACTTACCATAACTCGGAATCCAGAAGAATGAGGGGGAGGATATGGTGATGGTTTTTAAAGACCTTCATGGTTTTGACAGATTGAATAGGGGTCGATATTTTGATATGGCTGGCTTTGAAGTTTCCTAAGAAGACTTCTTTCCAGGATGGAAGGAATACTTCTTTTATTGTAAAAATATTTGATGATTGGAATTCGCTTAGCGAGGAAGTAGTTAATGCTAACTCAATTCTCTGTTTTAAGGACAAGCATGATAAGTATCATCGAGTATACAAATGATACTGACCTGAAGACGGGGAGTTTCGAGCATAGGGCTCTTGTCTGAAATCAAAATTAGGTAATAATAATTAGGTAAGTACACACACAGACCCTAAAAATATTTATATAAATTAGGAATTATCCAGATATATAGATATGTTGGACTGGTAGGTAGAGAGAGTGGCAGACTTCAGCATGAGTTACATATGTCATTTACATTTCCAGCCTTAATTCCCCAGCTCCAGTTGGTCTATTGAGCCCCATTTGAATGGGATGTAATGGTAACGCAAAGCGATTAACAAACGCGCAAGAGCCATAACCTCTCTTAAAAAGAGGGGTGGCATAGTCAAAGCAAAGTCTTGGCCTTTTGTTTGAGGAAAATACAAAGGAGGGGACTCAATAGTCCCTCGGTTTTGCTTAATTAGGAGACTTTTATGACTCGCAGGGGAACATGGAGGAGGTATTTTTGCCCCCTACCCCAAGGAAACTTCATATTTACAAAATTTTCCAAAGTGAATATTCTTAAATAAATATCACATTTTATGTAAATATCAATTATATACTTGAGCCATTTTTCCCCTTATTAGGGGAGTGACTTAGTCCAGGCAAAATAGTTTATCTCTTTAGGAAGAGAAAATACAGAGAGAATTCCCAGTCCCCTCGCTCTGCCCCATTGAGTTGACTTACGACATGCAGGGGAACACGGAGGAAGTATTCTAGCCCTTCCTTTTAGTCGCATGAATAGATGCCTTGTTGCACCCATGACTGTGGCTTTCTATGGCGAGTGGGTCAAATATTGGCCTTCAGTGCAAAAGGAACTGAGTTTGAGCATGTCTCCTTCCAATGAGAAAGAGTGAAAATATATCACAAACTCCGAAGACATGACGATTATGCAGGTTGACATGGCTGGTTATTTTGATAACCAACGACACTGCCATTTTATACTTCATTAATTTTTTTGTCACTATCAATCCCCAGTTGAGTGTGGGTGGACACAGGTTGTAGCTGGGGAATTGAAGCTGGATGCCCTTCCTGACGCCTTGTAGTAGGCCTGAACTTGGATTTGTTGCTTCCTGAGTTGAGTGCTAACCACAGCGCTGTTGAGGTACCTATTATACACTTTATTAATAAATTTAGCCTATTAATTTGATATCTTTGTATATTTAATACTTATGAGTGAAACTGTACTGCTGTAATTTTGTAATTTTAATAAATAACTTGTATACTTAACTCAGATACGCATGTAGGCAAGTATATGCATATCCTAATGTTCCTCTCTTAAAAAATATGGCTTATGTATTTACCTTTTTCCAGGTCTTTGAAGGTACTTCTCTATTTCAACTCTGTATATTGATGTCGGGATTCTATGATTAAGACCATCATTTTGTAAAATCTCCCGTAAGTATCATTAAACTAATTTAAAAACATATTTTAATATAAAAAAGGTGCTTTTCAATATCTGTCAAATTTAATCTACAAAATAAGATCAGTTTTCATCCGTCTCTTGTTCATTTTGTGGATTTCCATACTCATTTTCTTCATTCTCAGACTTACTTTCTTCATATACTTTATTCTCTTCATTCTCTTCCTCATTTTTGTCATTATCCTCGTTTTCATACTCATTTTCATTTTCTAAATTTTCTTCATTTGCTCATTTTCTTCATTCACATGTCCATATTCTTCATTCTCATGCTCATTTTTCTAGAGATTGACATATTGTTACTCAATAACAAGCTACGTATTGATTTCATTTTTTTCTTTGTCTCATATTGGCTATCAAATGTCTGGGAGATTTTTGCTCGTTGGCTTTTTCATTGATATGAATAAAGAACAGCCATGGTAGTGCAGTGGTAGAGAGCGCGAGTCCTGAAGTGATGAGCCTGACATAGTGTAGTTCATTTGCGCTAACGGGGTGTTAGGTAGGGCAGTCAGCCTTAATCCTTCTGCTAAACTTAAGTGTACGCCCCCATTTCAGTGGAGACTAATTTTGACGCATAAAGCTGCTATATATTTATGGAGGAAGAAGCTTTAAATGTAATGATAAGAGCTTGGAAATAAATGATTAATTGTCATGTAATGTGTTTACCATTCTTGGAGGTCCATTGTACAGCATTCTTGGATGTTTCAAGCACCTTATGTACAGTATGTCTGATCGTTGCCTAGGTAGAATATGACATGAATTTATCTTGACAGTTTCTGAAACTGATGTATTTTGGAGTGTCATTTTTCTCTGAACTATTTAAGCTCCTTTATTGCATGTGCCCCATGGGAGCTGCAGCAGTTTGGTGGTAGAGCACACGAGTCAGAAGCGACTAATGCAGGTTTGATGCCACGTTGTGGCATACTTATTCTTGTTTGAATTTATAACTGCTTTTCTTTACCCAAACTTGCAATGTCAAACAAATTCTTCATTCACTAAGGAAATTGATCGTTCATAGTTGATGCAATTTACTTGGTCGTAATGTTATTTCCTTTTTGATGCCCCTGAGTGTTTGGTTAGAGCACTCATCTCAGAAAGTGACAGATCCATGTTCAAGCCCATTGCAGGGTATTAAGAAGAGCATAGTGTCTTAATTCCCCAGTGCCAAGCTGTGTGTCCACCTGCATTGGAATGGGGATGAATAGTAACATAAAATGACAAACAACAATAACCACCCTTTCCAGAGTCTGTACATGCATATTACCAACATTGTATATTATGTTAGTCTATAGGACTGCAACACTATATAAACAAATTTCTTTTGGAAAACCTCTAGTTGTTGTTGTTTACCATTTTATTACTTTTAATCCTCATTCTTGTGTGGAGGACACTCTAGGTGTCAGGAATTGCATCTAGCAAAATCTCTGATTGTGACCTTATTTGAATAATGTCACTTAATCAGATATTTTGCCAGACGGTCTTCCTGACATCCCACAGTAGGCTCAAACACGGGTTTATAATTTCTCAAGGTGAGTGCTATAATCATTCCACAACCTCAGTCCCCAAGTGCTGGGTTGTTTGATATGTACAATATTTTCTTTTGTTTTATTGCATTTAAGGTATCTTGCATTCTTCTTATTGCTGTTGGTTGAATTTTGTTGCAGTTTGTAAACTTTTTCCTACATTGAATGTCTATAAAGGAATTGAGGTAGAACATATGTTTTTCATAACCAGTACTTTACAGAGTATAAGGCTTTCTATTTAGATATTACTACTTGATCTTATCAAGAGGGTCTGCCTCTCTTTCAACCTCTCACGTTATTTCATTGTCGTGCTTTATCCTCCAAAGCCTTCCCATCCTGCTCCCCCCATCTACAGTGATGACATTCTAACTAGGGCTAAAAAGTGCACTCGATGCCATCTCTGTTTCCCCTCATCCTATCTCATTTTATCAATATCTGTATTACTTGGTAAAAGATGGATTGTGGAAAGAGTTCTTCTCTCCTCTTGGTAATCTTGAAATTTAACTGCATAGCTTCCATATGTATTCTCTATAAAACACTATTGTTGTTGTCGTTTCCTAAGTTGTCTGGCTGAAAAGTTCTGAGTCCTTAACCCCTTAAGGACAGATCACGTCATCGCAAGCATTGTGCACTGGATATGTCAACATTAAAATTTAGTTTTAATTTTGCGGGCAGTGTGGTATCTTTTCTCCCCCTCAAGTGTTATATAAAGCACTCAAGGCAGGTGAATGCCAGTTTGTAATTAATTTACAAAGGGAGGATATTTTCCGTAGATTGCCCAGCCTTTGAGGGTTAAGGAATGCACTGCTGATTGTGGGCTCTCCCACAGAGATCTCAGGGAGTGTATGTTTTGTTGTTGGCATATGTGGTTGTGTTCAGTGTGGTATGCCATAATATGTTTGATGGTATGAGGTTATATGTCATGTTCTGGACAGGCATCATCGATGGCGTCGTCCTACCTCCTCTTGGTAGCTTAGAATGGATTTTTTATTAAAATACGGTTTGCTGTTAGCTTCCCAGTACAATGTTTGCCTCTGTACTGAAACTTCCCCGTTCTGTTTGGTTATTGCACATCTTTTTTGTCTCTGGTATCCTCAATGAGGTGTCATTAACAAAAGTGAGGCATCATGCATTATATCTACTCCATGGGTATCTACATATAATGAGGTATTAGAAGAAAAGTATTAGGAAATAATCTCATCTTCTGAAGGATAAAAAGTATATTAAAGGATGTAGTTTACACTAGTTTTGTCGCTGGTAAACGTTAACCTCTCATGAACTGTTGTTTTTTGCCCTTTTAGGTGTCATTATTAATCCTTATTTTTGGGGTGGAGCAGACAGTTTGGATATGAGGAATTAAGGCTGGATGCCCTGCTTAACGCTGATGGTGGGCTCAAATACAGCTTTGTCACTTCTTGAGACAAGTGCCCTAAGAATAATTCACCATTGAAGTGTACCTTATGGTTCACAATTTTATAATTTCTATTCATTAATTAACTTTACACTTGCGTTTTATTGTACACTTTATTTACATAATAGGTTTATGTATAAAGTACATTAGACTGCAGAGGGATTACTGGCTGTAATCCTCCTTGGAAGGGGATAAAGACCTTCCCCAATTCTCCTCAACTACCCTGCTTGATCTTATCAAGATCAAGCAGGTAAGTGGGTAAAGATCTGCCGTCTTAATAAGTAGGAGAAACTGACTATAAAAACCTGTTGGCTTCCACAATTCCCCCCACCCACTACCCTGCGTGGGTCATCCACAGGGTAAGTGGGCAGGTTTCTTATCTTATGTCTGAATAAGAAAGATTAGCAACTGCTTCACAGTTCCCCACATTCTCTTGTTTGGGTCACCCCCAGGATAAAAGGGGAAATATTTTCTGCCTTTTCTGAATAAGAAGGATAAAACAAACTCTTTCACCTGTTGAACATATGCCAGTTTATTATGTGGACACCGTGACCATACAAGGACAAGATACAGGATACAGGAGGGGATATGCTCATGCCTTCCTGAAACCATACGACTGGCTGGCCCTTTACTGTACAGCCTTGAGCCTGAGTACCAGAAAAAACACTTCTTACATGCCTGAATTTTAGTGGACAAGGGGGGTTGTGATTCTGACTAGTGCTCGTGAGCCTGGCGCAAAGGTAATATCCGAAAAGATTTGTACAAGTAAAAGTCCAAGCGGGGCCCTTAACCCTCCAGATAAGTCGTTTGGCCTCCTTGATCGAGATACGGTAAACGGGTGACGAGATAGCGGTACAGAAAGGCAGTAGCGTGGAAAGAGGAGGAGCACTTTTAACCCCAATTTGCAAATGACTAAGTTTCAGCACATGGACACGGCTTGACTCTTTCCTCCAAGAGTCAACCCAGGAGAGTGTTCTGAATATCTTGCCAATGCAAACAGGTACCACCCAGCCTTTCCTCTAATAAGTAAGGCTTGCAAGTAACATGTTTTGTGCACTTAAGTGACATAAATTTTACACCATCAGGTGAAGTGAACAAATAAAATCTGAAATACATAAAATTGAATATATATAATATATATATGTATATTATACATTTATCTACTAAACACTATATGAATACTAACATATTCAAAGTCTGTCAACAGAAAAACATCTGTTTAAAGTGGTTGGCACAAGAATTAAGGTGTCATGATTTTTTTAGCTTTGAGGCTGGTCCAATATTTTTAATGAGAACATTGTATATTCTGAAATAGATTTGCACTGGGCTTCACATTCAGTCAGGAAACTTCTCTGCCTTTTGTAGCAGAACATCATACAAACTTACTCTTACAATATTGTAATGAAAATAAATGTGGTTCATCAATAAATACGACCGCGTGACTCGCAGTCCGTTTATTTTTTTTACCTATGGAACACTACAACCTTAAGTAATTTAAGACACCGTGTATGCACATCATAAAAATCTACCTAATCTTTGGTTCATCGAACAAGCCCAGTTACGAACAATGGGCACACATCACATCTTGACTCACATCACTGCCTGAAGAGGAGTTCCAGTGTCCTACCCAATATGGGGAGAGACGGAGACACTGCTGCCAAGTGTCAGGTTCACTCGACATTTATCATCACAAACCCACTGTCTTCTTCTTTACAAAGTTTAATAAGAATAATAATAAATCTATTTTTTTTTTTCATCATAACTGGTGATGCAAAGACATCTACCACACCAGAACGATTAACACTACGTATCACTGGTCACTCGGGCGAAGAGAAGCAACGCTAGGGACTCCCCCCTTACCGGCAGAGGGGCATCCGTAGCAACACTTGAAATGCAACTTGCACTAACTGCTTTCCAAAACACATATGTTCAGAAGGCAGTGAAGGCCTAACATTTACAGGTTAATACAGTGTTTCAGGATTCTAGTTCACACTTTGGACTTTTATTATATAAAACTTTTACGCTTCCAAGATTTGGTCGACAGTTTTCCGTTACTTCACTTCTGTGTCTTCCTCCATCGGTTCTTCCTCGTCGTTTGGAGTTTCGTTTGCTGGACTTTTGGGAGGCGGTTCAGGGCTCCTGAGAAAGAAAAGTAGATTGTTTATATTTTGGTTGGACGATTGTATTTCTACGATTAACTTAATTTCTTTTTAAGCTGAAATCGAGCAGGGCTACTAAACCCTAGTAATATTACCAATGTATTTAGGAGAATATCTCCTACTCGTAAGCTTTATTTCAGGTTATAATGTCTAATTCATAGTTAAAAACTTCTATTTAAAACTAATAGGCTTCTATTTCAGGAAAATTTTTAATTAATGATAAAAAATATACAAGTTCACACTTAAGGCTTTCTACTAATTCATAGTATAATATTTAACTTCTATCTTATACTCTTATTTCAGGACATCATTTCTAACTCATGGTGGTAAAATTATTCTAACTTCACATCCTTAGGATTTTATTGCATGACATAATTTCTACTCTACAGTTAAAATGTTCTAACTCTTAAGCACTTATAGGCTTCTAATTTAGAACATCATTTCTAATTAATGGTTAAAAATGTTTTAGCTTCTTCTTACTCCAAAGATGTGAGTAATTGTGCTTACTGTGATGACTGATTTTGAGGATCCACTTTCAGCGAAGCCATGGCTGAGACAGTCTCTTGCTCTTCCTCTCGCCCTTGAGCTTCCAAGACTGATAGCGCAATCATTCCGCTATGGCGTCGTACCACCGGCCAGTGAATGCTCTGCAAGGAAAGAAATTCGTTAGTTAACCGCAGTATTCTACTTATGGACGTGTGGTGTCGCATGATTTTTTTTCCACCAGGAATTGGAGAATGTAACTTATACTTTATGGACATGTTGTATAAATTTTTTTTTTACCTTTGAGAGAGGTAGGGAGTATCACAGGACTAAATGTCTCTTATATATATCATTGCCCTTATATAAAAGTTTAGCATTTTTCCAATTTATTCTGTGGTATGATCCCCTGGCATGATTTGCAGTTATCTTTTCAAATGTATTTCTACCTACAGCCATGCATTTACTCATTTCCAGGATGCCTGCACTTTCACTATAATATTTATAAACATCACTGCAAGGAATTTTTCATACCCACCTGCTTCCATCTTAATATACTAGGATATTTATTCTCGGCAAACCTCGATTTTGAATTATTTTTTCACAAATTTACCACTTTCTTGAAGATTATTTCGTAATCTTTCATATCTCTAGAGCTTGGATGAATATTGAAAAGATAAATATTTTTAGGCTAATTTTAGTTACAGCCTTACGTCAAATACTTTCAAGACAGCCTTTGCATATAATTCTTTTGGCTGTTCCCAATTTGATTTGGTTCACAGCTTGTCTGGCAGATATGTTTACATTAAATTCTGGCCTTTTAGCCATGGAAAACTATTAACTTATATAATTTCAACTTTTCAATTAAACTAAGTGGAAAAAATGTAGATATGTAATTCATATTTAAGAAATATAACTAGTTAACATTAAGTAAATATAATTTTGAAGACATAATTTGGTAATAACTATATACATTTTGGGTTGATAAGATTTAGGGCTGAATGCCCCCTCATAATGCCCCGCAGCTGGCTCTACAAACCCGTTTTTTAAGCTCACTGCAGGGCGTTAGGAAGGGCATGAAGCCTGCAAAGCAGATTTGGTGCATTGTTTTTCATACATAATTATGTAGTTGTGTAAGTATATTCTTTTATAAGAAGTTAGGTTATTAACCTCTATACAAAAGTTACCTTGCAAGATTTTTTTTTTTTTTTAATAGGTTGAAATCACTGGATTTAAAGCAGCGACTTCACTTAAAATTTTTTTTAAAAGATTTGCATTATTATGAACAATAATACAATTCCTGCAATAAGTAAGACTTCTGAATGTATTCATAATGTCAGTATTCTCATGCGAGCCGTAAGTATATTACCTGTGACCTCCCACTGCATTTGTGACCCTAAAGTGATCACAGTTCCATGTTAGTTTTCCAGCTGGTTTTACCTTTGCTTTTAATATAATAACATCAAAGCATACTAGCACAGCCTATCCTTACCCCAAAGTAACTTGGGGCAAGTTTTAGCATAACCTCTTCAGTGGTGTTTGCTGTCAAGAGAGGCTGCAGTGGCAACACTAATTTTATTCTTGCATTTCTTAATGGTTGAGGTTTTTTCATCTGCCAACATACATACATGCACAATGGCTGTACAGTGGTAACGCGCTGGCTTCGCATTCACGAGGTCGAAAGATCGGTTCCCGTCCAAGACCGAGAGTTTAAGCTGTTTACTGGCAGGAACTGCTGTGGTTGGACACCACAGTGGGGGGGTTGGGGCTTGCCCTGGCTGACGAATACCCATTGTATTGAAATGAAATAAAGTTTGTTTGTAAGAGGAGTGACCGACTCAAATCATACATTCACCACGAGCCAATATGCCTCGATAACAACTCTTAAGCTTTTTGGGGATTAAGAGCTATCACAATTGCCCCCCCCCACATCTTCTTGCCTGGGTCACCCACAAGATAAGTGATAAAAAGATCTACTGTGAGGTCCAACAGCTGTAGCTGGTATACCCCCACTGCTCCATCACATGGCAACTCCCTCACACCCACCAATCTCATTTTACTGAAATAGAAGGTGAGAGACATCCCATTGGCCCACACCGCCTGTACGCAATCTTTCTCCACTCATTCGTGTCTTTTGCAGTCTCAGGCAACAAAGATGTATGTAATAGAATTTAGTGGGCGTCTTCCAGTGCTAAGGTCTCTTACAAAAAAGCTATAACATACATTTTTTTCTCGCTCTAAAGTTTCCAATACCTAATTTTTAACTTGTGATGCCTCGCAGAGACAACTGACAAATTGCTATTTGGTACAATGTGAAAAGATGGTTTGTCACAAAAAGCTATAACATACATTAATTTTAACTCGCTCTAAAATTTTCAATATCTAATTTTTAACTCCTGACATCTGGCACTACATAAATTGCTGAAACGATTTTTTGACTTACCTGTACAGCAATTACATTCTGCAGAGTGTCGACAGCATTTTGGCAAGGTGGTCTCGTTAGCTCTTTCTCTGATATGGGAGGAGCTTCATCGCTTGTCAGCACTCGCATGCACGCCTCTGTTGCATCGCAAATGCTGGTGAGGTTGTAACCTCCCTCCAAAGCCAGCACAACCTGTTTAAAGGGTAAAGATCTCTATATTAAAAGGCAGAGGCAAGAGACAAAACATACAGACAACTCTCCAATCACGTGGACCCACTTATCTCCAAGGCAATGGCTGAATAATCAGGTAGATCTATAGGACATCACTGAAACCCAAGTTAATTGCTCAATATAATTGGTAATGACATGAAACAGCGAAAGTTAATACAACCCTGGGCAAGGATCGAACCTGGGGCTAGTATATTACCAGCCCCAGATCCTACCACTGCACCACAATGTCGCTTAGAGAACATACGGTAAAGTAACAGATTCTTCAATTTAAAAATAGATGGTTAAAGAAAAAGAGTACAGAATATTGCATAAAAATACCATACGAGATGAGGTTTGATATTTAAAAGGGTACTTTGCTCGCGTTTCTTAGCATAGATCAATCAGTTAATATTGGTGTACAGTGTTCACCCCCTTATTGCGGTAGTTCGGTTCCGGGACCCGGCGCGAACCAGGAAATCCGCGGAGTAGGATCAGCCTATATGTACATAGATATTTTAATGTATTCTTACGTTTACACTGTATAAACCCTCCCTGTACTGTTAAAAAAAACACCCTTTGCATTATAAATAACAGCAAGCAACGTAATTTTTTATGAAAGTGATAGGAAAACTTACCGTGAATGAGGTGATGATGACGTGACATACATAGGGTACAGTATTTTACAATAATTTTTACGTTTACGTAAAATAGCGGCCGACATCCACAAACTTTTTTCCTTCTTTCAACATATCTAAGAGTTTCACTTTATCTACAATGGTCAACATTTTTCTTTGCCGCTTAGGCTCACTACAAGAAGCCTTAGAAGATGAAGGATGCTTGGGAGGCATTGCAAAGGTTAAAATATGCGAGTAAAAAAATCACAAGCAAAACATATTAATAATAATAAGCACAACGTGAATGGCGCACACGAGTGAGGTGAGACAATGGAAGATGGTGGAAGCCTTTGTCCGAAACGCGGTATCGTATTTTAAATGTTGCAATACTGTTAGTATTTATGTTTTTTTACTGTTTTATTATTCTTAGGCTAAGAAATACATTTTTTTTTTATCAATAACATCATGAAACTACTGGAAATATAAATATATATGCTAGCTCACGTAGCTGCGACTCCAATACATTGTACGCTGTCGAACACTATATCATTCAGTTATTAGTACAATGTATATTAACTTAAAATTCATTTACTTATTTGATGATTGTACAAAATCTATTGTATTTATTCATTGTAATTTGGACCAAATATTCCTTGTGTAAAGATTATACTGTACTTTTCAAGAGAGGTGGTCAATAAACGTATCTATCTATCTAAATTTATGTTTTTTACTATTTTTTACTGTTTTATTATTCGTAGGCTGGGAAATAAATTTCTTTTATCAATTAGATAATGAAATATGGTTTTTTTTTTCAATAAAAAAAATGAAAATACTGAATTTTTTTTTTTTTTATATTTTAATATTTTTGCATATACCCATAAAATAAAATAATAATTTATCAAAAAAAAAACCGCAATACAGTGAGAACACGAACCAAGAAACACGAAAAAAAGGGGAACACTATTTGTTTTAATTTCTATAATGTTCAATTTGTGACAAAATTAACTTTAATTTGTATTCATCTATATCAAACACTGAAATACTGCTCAAATTGGGAAGGGACAAACCCAAGTTTGAGCCTGCCGTGGGAAGTTAGCAAGGGCATCCAGCCTTACTTCCCCAGCTCTAACCAGTCTGTGTCTATCCCAACTTGAACTGGGATTAATAGTAACACATAAAACGGCAAACAAAAACAATGTCTGCATTATGTAATGCCTTTTACTGCAGCAGTGGTAGAATTTACTATTTATTCTTATATTTAGAAGAGGGAAGGGCAAGAATACTTCCCCTGTGTTCCCTAGCGTGTCAGGGAAGTCAACTGTGAATCCCCTTCTCTGTGTTTTCTTCTCACAAAGAGTCAAGGTATTTTACTCTGACTCAGCCACATTCCTTATAACTGAGAATACAGCTATTGTATTTTAAATAAAGATATTTAAATACTGAGATTTGGATGTGAGGAGCGGCTGTTTGTAAGTGCATATGGTGCTCGTAGTAGGAGCAGTGAGGAGGAATGGGAGAGATTTTGGAATGATTTTAATGAGTGTGATGTTAGAAATTAATATATATTATGTATTGTTAATGAGTGTACATAGAGTTTAGGCTGTTTTGTATAATATATATTTTTTTATTTTTTGTGCGTTACACCAGTAAGGGCAAACAAACAAACAAACATTTATTTCCATCAGGCCCGAGCACCTAGAACTTGAGAAAGAAAAAGAAAAGAGAGATGGGGAGAGCTGAGACTTGTCAGAAGTGGCGCAATGGTAAGAGGTGAATAATGAATGCTGCAAATTATCTGGTGTAAACGTAGGCTTAGAAAAAGAACTGTAACTGAAGGAAGACTTAAAATCGAGCTCTCCTGGCCTGGCCTAAGTAAATTCAAAGTCTTCAGCCATAATATACGAGACACAAAGTATTTTACCTTGCCTCGAGCAAGCGTCATCAATTGTTTGGTCATCTGAGCAAAACAATTAGCAGAGACTTTGTAACCTCCCAAAGGTGAAGGGTGGCCCTCGGCAGCGTCGAATCCAGCGCTCACTAATACAATTTCCGGATCAAAATCCTGTGGAGAAAATAATGTCACCTTCACGAGTCTTCATTAACAAGTAAATATTGTAACCTTAATGTATCTCCATCAACAAATAAATTCTGTATCCTTAATGGATCTCTAGTGACAAATTTTTATAAAGCAGACTTTTACGCTGGAAGATATTTAAAATTATAGTGGAATAATGCCAGTATTACAGTACTGAGGTACCATTTTATATAATTTTATATTAAAGATAGACAATGATTAGTTACTCAATCCAATTAAGTCACCTTTGCAATTGGCATGACTACAGTTCTAAAGGCTGCCATATATTCTGCATCACCCATCGGAGGAGACAGACCACCCGAAAATGCAATGTTGACATTGAATCCGTATCCATCTCCTTCTCCAACCTTAAAAATTGAAGACAATAATAGTAAGTTAACATGTAATGTATATAATAATACAATTAAATAATTAAAATATTAAAGATATTAACTTCTTCCCTGGACTAGACGAAATATCTCGTCAAAAACTTATCATATAAAATTACACTTTAAACAAGTATTTACCCATTTCAGCTCTCTCTAAGCCATCCCAAGGCAGAGATGAGTATTTTTGTCCTCATCACACCACCTTCAACCCCACTTACAGGATCTGGTTAACAGGTGAGATGTATAAAACTTCTCTCAATTTTTTTTCTCAGTTCATCTAGCATTGCAAAATTTTCTTGAAAAAAATTTGCTGGTGAAGAGGTTAAAAATTACATAAACGTATGCTGGAATTATTGCAAAAGTATAATACATTCTAAATTAAAGGATTATTTTGGCACGAAGGTTAAAAACGAAACATAAACGTATGCTGGAATTATTGCAAGAGTAATACATTCTAAATTAAAGGATTATTTTTACGCAAAGAGAATACAGGAGACTACAGAGTACTTTTGCATTTACGAGTAATGTATATTTAAATACAAGTCTTCATAGGTAACTCAAGCGATATATATATATATATATATATATATATATATATATATATATATATATATATATATATATATATATATATATATATATATATATATATATATATATATATATATATATATATATATATATATATATATATATATATATATATATATATATATATATATATATATATATATATATATATATATATATATATATATATATATATATATATATATATATATATATATATATATATATATATATATATATATATATATATATATATATATATATATATATATATATATATATATATATATATATATATATATATATATATATATATATATATATATATATATATATATATATATATATATATATATATATATATATATATATATATATATATATATATATATATATATATATATATATATATATATATATATATATATATATATATATATATATATATATATATATATATATATATATATATATATATATATATATATATATATATATATATATATATATATATATATATATATATATATATATATATATATATATATATATATATATATATATATATATATATATATATATATATATATATATATATATATATATATATATATATATATATATATATATACTTGTAAGTACTATGGTACCCTACAGTTTGCTGTTTTCTCTTCGTAGTCAAAATAATGAAGTTTCTATCTACCTTGTGTGGAAGACTTGTATAATAGTCACGTTCAAAGGAATACATAAAAGATCCTTAATAATCTTATTAAGATTATTAAGAACTTCAAAATACATACTATACTGTGTTCCCAAAAGCAACTTCTATTTTAATGCAGAACCTATTTGATAAGCTTTGAAAACACTAACGATTACGGTACTAAATATAATGATAACAAATTAAGATATTTACAACAGAGTTATTACTTGATTATAGTTCAAAATCTCTTCCTTCTGTTTTGCATCACAATTAGACCCCATTCAAATGGAGTTGGGCACAGACGGGTTCAAATGGAGTTCGGCACAGAAGGGTTGGAACCAAAGGATTAGCGCTAAATGCCCTTTATAATGCTCTGCAGCAGAATTGAATCCACGTTACTCAGGCTTATCACTTTCTGACTTGCGTGCTGTACCACACCATGGAGCTACAGCAGACCCACATAACTGAATATTAAAATTATAAGGTTACGTTCTCACCTCAGTTGGTGCTCCTGTCCCAGGGAAGAAACTCCCATCATCGTATCGATGCATGGAAATGTACAAGATATTTCTGTCTTCGTAGAACATGGACTGGGTTCCGTTGCCATGATGAACATCCTGCAATTACAATAATTTTAATATGGTTTGGGGATGTGATGAGGAGTGTTACGTGAAAATGCTGTGGATGGAGCTGCCAGGCAGGAGAGGAAGAGGTAGGCCAAAGAGGAGTTTTATGGATGTGGTGAGAGGAGGACAAGAAGGTGTGTGGTGGGATGGAGGAAATTACATGAAAGGCAGTTCCAATGGTGTGAACATACAATGAGAAGGGATGATTACATGAGGATGGAAGTTGAGGTTAGGAAGAATAGAAGGAGGCAAAGGTAGGTGGAGGAGAAAGGGCCGTGAGATGAACAGATGCAAACTAGAGCCTGTTCAGGAGCCTTGACTCAGCAGAAGAGTGAAAGATAATTAACCACATAAAAGAGAAATAAGAAGTAAGTTAAACATCCAACAAGTATGAACTGTTACATACCCAATCTAAAATAAGAATTTTTTCAATACTGAGCTTCTCGTGCAGCTGTCTTGCAGCAATAGCAATAGAATTGAAAAAACAGAAGCCCATGGCTTGCTGTCGTTCAGCGTGATGGCCAGGCGGTCTAACCAAGGCAAACCCATTTCGCAGTTCTCCTGTTGCAACTGAAAAAGAGAGATAAGAGAAGTTAATACATATTATACATACATGTAAAATAGCCATTATACCCTTTGTACATGGGGTTGGCAAAGTCACAGCAAACACATTTATAAGAAAGTAATATACCTCGACCACTCCTCTTAGTTCTTTGGGGATAAAGGGTTTCTACTTTTACTCCCGACCAACTTGCTTGGGTCACCTAATAGGGTCAGTGGGCAAGACTATTTCTTTATTATATATTAGGAATGTACCTGAATTGTTTGAATTCATGAGGGTTTACATCACAAAAAAATAAATTTAAATTCGTTTTTAAAATAGGATATTCAACACAGGCAACAAGAGCCTTGGTCAAAGTTACAAAGACAGATACAAAGCACTGTAAAGATGAAGAGTAACTACCTATGCATACCAAACGAAAAAGAAAAAATCAGAGTGATTTCCTCTTACCTTTAAATGCTAAATCCACAACACAGCCAGCAGCCATTCTTGCTGCTGATGACGTATGCATGTCATTCCAAGTCGTGTCTAGATCGACTCCCACCCCGCCACAGTGAAGGCGTACAAAGCTCTTGATGGGTAATTCGGCAAATTTGCTCATATCCAGTCGCGAACGATTCCACGGATTAGTTCCTGTGATGACAGAAAAATACAAACTGAGCAATATATATATATATATATATATATATATATATATATATATATATATATATATATATATATATATATATATATATATATATATATATATATATATATATATATATATATATATATATATATATATATATATATATATATATATATATATATATATATATATATTTTCCTTGCATTGGAGAGCTTCACTGAATGAGTGAAAATAAATATGAGTAGTGAACATTTTTAAATTTACATTTTGTGTCATTATTAATCACTGTTATGGGGACGGATACCAACAGGTTGAACCTGAGGAGTTAAGGCTGAATACCCTTCCTAACACTCCACAGTGGGATCAATCGTTGGTCTGTTGGCACCCGAGTCAAGTGCGATAGCAACTATAACCACTGTAGTCCACATATGAATTCAGTACAATAGTTTCTTCATACTTACCAAAGAGAAGTGTATGCGCTTCACTATGACAAGACTGAATCTCTTCTAAGGTAGCTTTTCGTGGTCGAAGTCTGTGACAGCGATGAATGAGGCCAGTTTCATTTAGCCGGGACCATATAGACTGGAGACGTCCTCCGTGCTCTGGATGGTGCGAGTTGTCGCCACAAACACACTGGTGTTTCAGCATGAGATTGTCGTAGGCAAATCCAGTTGTGGCTCCCTGGTAAAATGTATAAAAGTAACTATAAAATGCGAATTCCTAATATCTATACTATTATTGCCATCCTAATGCTCATAACATACAGTCGTCAATTTGTAAAAGAAAAAGAATCTTTTAAATAAGAAACGTTAAAAAGTACCCTCTGCAGTGGCGACCAAATCAGATATAATATATTTCCCAGCACTTTTGTGTGTGTCACTATTAATCCCCATTTTAATGGGTGTGGGCACAGACAGGTCGGAGTTGTGGAATTAAGTGCTGGATGTCCTTCCTGACGCCCCATGGTAGGTTCAAGCACGGGCTTATCATTTCCCGAGTTGAGTCCTCTAATAACTGATCTATCGCAGTCCCCTAAGCACGATATGGAATCACGCTGAAAACATAATTACCGAGGCCAAAACATACCTGTTTGTTTATGTTGACGGGTTCTTGGGGTGAGCCTTGAGGAGAAAGCGTGACGAGCGGTGAACTTAAGGTGCGGGAAAGAGGTCTTGCTATGTGGTTACCAGAACGTGGAGAGAATGCTGAACCTGTCAATATAAAATTTTATTTGCTATATATTATTTTAATACATTATCAATGGGAAACAAATATAATTTGAAACATACATATACAATGGCAGATGTCCTCATTGTAAGGAAGTGACCAAGTCAAAGTACACATATCTGACAAAAAATTATATACCTCAATCACTCTTCTTAGCTCCTTGGGGATTAAAGTTTATTACTATTCCCTTCAACCACCCTCCTTGGATCATCAAATATATACAGAGTTCTTTTGAATTCCTTTTTCTTCTTTTTAAATGCTTTCTTAATGCCCGGGTGGGAAGGGGGCAATTTTGTTTACCTATCACAGTGTCAAACAAGTTAAAAAATAAAGAATACTGAGCATTTCTTACATGTAGTGGAGTGTAATGGAGGTGGTTTAGTGGTAATGATTTCTCGTTGCTGTTTAAGGAACATGGTGCGGTCGCGCTGCTGCCTGGCGAGTAAGCTCTCACCCATTTTACGCTCAGTCAGATCTATAACCTGTTCAATGGAAAAACAATTAGGAAAATGTTTGTGTCATTTCAGGAATCATTAATATACTGTGATACTAAAGGATTAATAAGTTATCTACAACCAATAGTACAGAAGCTCACCTACATACAAGAAACCGAGTATCGAACATTCACAGATACAAACAAAAACCTACCCATTATCTACTCATGTATTAATGTTGGTATTATGGTGCTGTAGTATAACACTATTATTACTGTATTAAAATGCATTAATACTATTTTATGTAGTAGTTCAGTGTCTTTAGCCAAAGTAGAGTACGGTACTTCATATGTATGTACTGCAGAATGCTTATTTTTACCCAAGAACAACTTACAAACAATACTACTTACGAACGGATTCTGGAACCTAACTCGTTCATACGTTGGGGAATGTCTGTAATATGAAACCTGTGGGTGGAGGGGCAAGAATGAGGACCTCCCTCATATTACCAGAATGTTGTATAACCCAACAGATAAGGTGAGGAAGAGCAGGGTATAACAAATCCCTGTTGCCTCCCACTATATGTTCAGTTGTGGTCACGAATCTAAATGACTGCAAAATATGCAACACCTATGGTAGGGATTCAAACTCAGATCCTGTTAAAAGTTAAAAAGGAGTCCACCTAAAGTTAAAAAATAAAATAAGAAGCAGTGACCATATACCAATTCTTTATTAAAGGCTGTAGCTATAGGTATGGTCTCCACAAGAAGGACTTATGTATGTTGATTATAAACAGGCACTCCCCAAATTACTAACAACTTAGGTTCCAGAAGTCCATTCATAAATAGAATTGTTAGTAAGTTGTCTTCATACATATGCAGTAAGGTACAGTATTTGGGTTAAAGACACTTAACTACTACATAAAACATAATGTACACAGTATTATTGAAATTTAATACAGTAATAATAATGTAATAAAACATTACAGTATCGTAATACATATATTACTACATGGGTAGGGTTTTGTTCATATCTGTGAATGTTCTTGACTCGGTTGCTCATAAGTAGGGGAGCTTCAGTATTGTAATACCATGTCACATAGAAGTTTTCAATAAATATATAAGCAATACACATACTGGATAAATGTCAGATTAATTTTTGAGAAAACATTACTTATCCAAATGTTTTACGATGGGTATTATTTATAAGGATTACTTCTATTCCAAATATATGTACAATAATCATAAAGTTTATAAGATGAATTTATGAAGTTAATGCATTCAATAAGATGAATGAATACAGTATATTGTATATATAAAGTTGGACTTTTGATATTAATGCCGGAAAAATGCAATAAAAAGCAGCAATTATATGTTAAAATTAAAGATCATATTAGTTACTGCTCTTTTAAAATAGATAATTATGAAGTAATTAGAGTTTATTAAAGTACATGCTGTAATATACAAAATAAGAATATTCTGCTTTGTTCATAAGAAAAACAATCCACAGAGCTTTTAGGTAATGGTTAATTTTAATATATACTGTACAACGAATATTATAAATGCAACTATAGAAACAACATTTTAGCAAAACATACTATAAGACACGCATAAATACTTTATTTAATAATATTATGAAAAATACAAGTGTTATTTCTATATGTTTGGCATTAGGATCAAAATAAATCGTGGTAGAGGTTTGGAGCACCAAACACGGAAAAGTTAAATCTTAAACGTCAATGAACAATTACTGTTAACAGTTTTCCATCACAGACTCCCTTTCCTACTAAGGGCTAGGATGGTGCCTTCTTGTGAAGGACTTTGGGTTTGGAAGGTGTGATCATTACCTTGCATGAATGCCATTTCCAACCTCAGACCATGACGGGCTGCGAACCCTTGATCTGGCTACTCAAAGTCGTGAGCAGTACCACTTTGCCATGGTGACCACTCAATGAAATATAACTACTCTGCCAAATAAAAACCTACTCACCTCCGGTTCCTCTTCGTGAAGTGCTTCTTCTTCTTCCTCCTACAAGTCAAATATAAGAAGAAGAGAGAAGGGCAAAACAATCTATTAATCAAATTTACCACAACTGAGAATGTTAAGCATATTTTGATGTACCTTCAATAATGGGAATTTGGAACTCGAGTGAATCAGTTTCCTCATGATAAAATTATAACGGAGAGAGGTTTGTATTTCAAGTATGATATTTATCAATCAATCAACAAAGCCAATACCCCCTTATAAGGGGGGTGGCTGAATCAAAACAAAAACTTTACTTTTTGTGGAAAGAAAATACGAATGAGGGGACTCCCAGTCCCTTCGATCAGACCCATATAGTTAACTATTATGATGCACAGAAGTACACAGAGAAAGTCTTTTCTCTCCCTTCAGGAACGATTTTACACTTATAATATAATATGTATTACTCGTAATTTCCATCAGCCGGGCTTGGGAATTAAAAGAAGGAAACTGAATTTCTCGGTTTAGGTCGGGAAGGGGAGCATGCTCAGAGGAACAATATCACAAGAACTCGCACTCGTAGAAAATATTTTGTAAAACTTACTTTGGATGTTACTGTTTTCTTCATATAAATATAATTCCAGATGTTTAAATTTACGTCTTATTCAATACAAAGTAATACAACGAATGTGTAAACACTAATCCTTCTCTGAATATGACTTACTATAGTGAGAAATGGTCTCATTATGTGGAGTATACATAGACAGCAGAATCTTATTGAAATTATTAAGGTTTATATATCAAAGCCATATAAACAAATAAAAAGTGACACAGCGTTTACAATGTTCCACTATACTGCGAGAGAAGGGAATGAGACTAAGTGCTGCTAAACATATTACAAGAAAAACTGTTAATGATGGATAGCGATACGTAATAAAATATTGAATAAAAAATAATAAAAAAAGCTTTATATTAGCCATGTCTACTAAGGTTAGTATAAATATATCACACAAATAAAAATAAAAAAGTGCATTGGAGAGCTTTACTGCAGATGTTCTCAAGTACAGTACCACAATAGGTATTAAGGTATGATAATGTAAAAATCCATACAGTTCTCCCTCACCTTACGCTGTTAATTGGTTCCACCACATTCCGTGTGAGTCAAATATCACCCATGGATATAATCCTTATAAAAATGAGTATAAACTTAGCCTATAATATAATCCCAACCTCCTGTACACTTTTATTTATGCCTAGATTACTGTACCATACTTAAACTTTGCCAAATGCAATTTTAATTTAAATAAAAACAGAACTGTAGTTGTTTTAATGTATTTTTTATAAAAACATTTCATGAAATTTTATATACTGTATATATTTTTTGTATCTTCCAGCTGTGTATATTCAAAACCACACTATTTAAAACTGTGTAAGATGAGGGACAACTGTTTCAAGATATCACACTTAAGCAAAAATAAAAGCAAACTAAAGTTATTTTCTGAAGGGTTTTCAAATAAAGTAATAAAATAGCTTTTTAAACCATGAAAACTTGAAAACTTTTATAATCTTACTTCCGGGGTTTTATCAGGTGCTATAGCCTGAGCGACAGCAGCTTCCGTCTCCTCGGCAACATTTTCGACATGGTTTTTGCTGGGAGTTCTAGATAACACGGTATTTCGGAGTTGCTGAAAAAAAGAAAAAAGTAAGGATACTTTATCAAGACCAATATACAGCACATATCGATATGCAGCACAAGAAGCCTTGCTACCTCAAGTTTGCTTATTTCAGTTTTATAATTATTGACATCCTGTTAGCTTCATGCAGCAGGGTATGACTTTATAAATGAGAGAAGAACATTCAGCAGAGCATGACGTTATGATTGAAAAACAAGAACAAAACTTTAGAATAATTCTTTATAAGCAATCATATCAACATTGTTTCTGAAAAGAGGAACAAACAATTAGAATTAAATACGCAATCCAATACAATAATCACATCTGCTTTTGTTTTCCTTTGGAAGATCAAAGAGCCTATCGCTGGCCCCTATAGAAGGCCAATGTCCATCCTGGAAATTCCAAAGAGCTCTCAGGGAGTGTATGTTGTGTTGTTGGTGTAGCAAACTGTGGAACAGCAGCAGCACCAGCAACATTAACAACAACAACTTTTCCTCAGAAAGGCTACAGATCCTATACACAATCCACAACAAACGTTTCATACCTGTTTCATAAGATTATGGTGATCCATGGCATGTTTAGCATCGTAATGATGTGCGGGAGGGGCTTGTGGGAGGAACGTCGGGGGTGTACCCTGAAGCATAGGATGCCCAAGTGGTAACGGAGAGGAATGGGTCCTACTAAGCGGTCGCTGAAGACTGCGAGCTGGTCGTGCCTGAATGCAGAAGAAAAGTTATGAATTGTGTAAAATCCTGTTTTGTCAAAATCACATATTTCACCAATTCAACCAAAACTCTATAATGGAATAATACTTTCTACCTGAAGAAAACTAAGTCAAGACAGACGGCCATTATTATCTATTATGGTAATATTATGACCAACTGTGTATTGGCATACAGTAAAACATAGTAACAGAGGTATTTTTGACTTGTGTCATAAGGCTCAATAATGAGATCAGATATTGTTTAGTGATTTGCTTTATATAGTCCATAGGGTATTATGGTGTGTTATGAGATTAGAAGCCCAAGTAGGTCTTGCATATTCCATCACTGAGCTTACATATTGCTTCTATACTGTTTTTCTGAGAAACACAAAGATGCAAACACACACAAACTGATACACAGGCGAAAAAGAGTTGCAAGTAAGCAGACTCTTCACAGATACAGAGTGGCTTGTAAATATATAGAATACTAGAAATATAAATAGGTGGACACCTATACAGATAAATTTAAATAACAGCCAACAAAGAAGTGAAAAAGGGGGTAGAGTCTTATTCTCAATTTTTCTGCCAAGCTGTTAATTAGGTGTAGGTTTTGCCAAGTTTTTGTTATCTATGTGAACAAAGGCAACGCAAGCTCTGTTTACTGCATGTTTTAAGTCATCACATGCAATTCTGTTTTATCTTTATATGAATTTCTCTTTTTAACATGTGCTTGAGAAAAACAACATATGATAAGAGTAAATTTAAAGTAGTAAAAAGATACGTAATATTAATTGAGTTTGAAAGTGAGCTCTGCTGGAGAGAGAGAGAGAGAGAGAGAGAGAGAGAGAGAGAGAGAGAGAGAGAGAGAGAGAGAGAGAGAGAGAGAGAGAGAGAGAGAGAGAGAGAGAGAGAGAGAGAGAGAGAGTAGTAATAATAATAATAATAATAATAATAATAAACTTTATTTCCATTTCATTACAATGGGTATTCGTCAGCCAGGGCAAGCCCCAACCCCCCACTGTGACGTCCAACCACAGCAGTTCCTGCCAGTAAACAGCTTAAACTCTCGGTCTTGGACGGGGACCGATCTTTCGACCTCGTGAATGCGAAGCCAGCGCGT